>CAUYPK010138049.1:0-42609 GCA_963574355.1 Loris lydekkerianus
GGTTTTCTGCACTTTATTTAAAGTTTTAAAGTTGTTGTTGTTAGTTTACAGTTTTTCTCTAGCAATAAATATTGAAAAGCATTTAACCTACTGATTCCTCAATTATTGTAATTGTTTCGAGTATATATTTTTATTTTTGAATAAAATAAACTGTTGTTACTACAGTTACAGTTTTTCTTTAGCAATAAATATTGAAAAGCATTTAACCTACTGATTCCTCAATTATTGTAATTGTTTTGGGTATATATTTTTATTTTTGAAATTTACCAGTGGCTGCTGCATTTTCCACCTCGGCTTATACTCGTGTCACTAAGTTTTCCAAGTTTTTAGGGTAAAATTAAGGGGTCGGCTTATACTCGGGTCGGCTTATACTCGAGTATATGCGGTATTGTTTTTTCTTTTTTAAGTATGTTTTACTGACTCCTTTTTTTTTTTTTTTTTTAACCAAATCTTTAAATGTGTATCATGCTGGTTTGTTAATAAGATTTGGGTATGTATATATTTCTTGCTTATAATAGATGAAGGTGCAGCTCACTCACCTCCTTTCATCCCAAAACTGTATGTCTGTAATTCTCTTAGTGGTAACTTTTATAAGGTATAATTAAATCTCTATTTCTTGTTCTACCTGCTACAGGCCATAGCTCTGAAGTCTGCACTATTCAAGATGAGTCTGTTCTTTTTATTTCTCCCACTTTATACATTGCAAACTCTATCAGCTATACCTTAATTATTTCCCTTGTGATTTCTTCTCTCACCCATTGGTTGTTTAAGAGTTTGGTGTTGAGTTTCCATACATGTGTAAATTTTCTAGATTTCCTTGTGTTAGTGAATTTCTAGTTTCATTCTTTTGTATCCAGAGAGGATATTTTGTATGAGTTTAAGCTTTTTAAATTTACTGAGACTTGTTTTGTGGCTTAAAATGTTCCTTGTGCTCTTGAGAAGAATGTATATTCTGCTGTTGTTGGGTGGAGTGTTTCTGTATGTATCTGTTAGGTCTAGTCAGTTTGTAGTATTTTTCAAGTCCTCTCTTTACTGACTTTTCAAGTCCTCTCTTTTCTCTCTAATTGTTCTTTCTATTATTGAAAGGAGGGTATTGAATCTCCAACTATTAGTATACAACCCTTTGTCCCTCAAATTCTTTCAGTTTTTGCTTCATGTATTTTAGGTGTCAGTTGCATATCTGTTCATAATTATTATATCTTCGTATGGATTGACCCATTTTTCAATATAAAATGTCCTTCCATGTCTCTTATAAAAACTTTTGATGTAGATTCTGTTTTGTGTGATGTTAATAACTACCCCCAGCTCTCTTTTGGTTAGGTTTGCATGGAATGTTTGTTTCTGTCCTTTCAGTTTTAACCTATGTGTATGTATCTTTTAATTTGGTAGATAAAATGTACTTGGATCTCTTTTTTTAAAAAATCTATTCTGGGAGGTTGCTGTTGATGCCACGGCACTCTATCCAGGGGGACAGCTTGAGGCTCTGTCTAAAAAAAAAAAAAAAATCCATTCTGCTAATTTTTGCCTTTTAATTGGAGAGTATAAAGTCCTGATAGGGAAGGACTTATTTCTGCCATTCTGTTATTTATTTTCTATCTGTTGTATATCTTTTTTTGTTACTCAATTCCTTCATTATTTTCTTCTTTTGTATTTAATTGATTTATTTTAGTGTATCTTTTTTTATTCCTTTCTCATTCCTTTTACTATATGAGTATATGTTTTAGTTATTTTCTTATTTGTTACCCTGGAGGTTAAAATTAATATATGAATTTATAATAATCTAGTTTGAATTAATACCAATTTTGTTGTAATATATGCAAAAATTTTGATTCTGTATAGCTCCACCCCATGTTGTTACTGTCAAAAATTACATCTTTAAATATTGTATGCATAGTAACATAGATTTATAATTATTATTTTATGTATTTGTCTTTTAAGTCATATAGAAGAAAAGAGGACTTATCAACAATTATACTGACTTTTATTATGTACCTATGTAATTACCTTTTCTGAAGTTCTGGGTTTCTACATATGGCTTCTTGGATGTGTTGATTAATGTTTTCATCAAATTGGGAAGTTTATGTTTACTAATTTCTTCTTTTTTTTTCATGTATGTTCTTTTGAAACTCTCATTATGGTTATGTTGGTATGCTTGATGGTGTCCCATCTTAGTTTTCTTAGGTTTGCTTGTTTATCTCCATTCTTTTTTTTCCCCCTGCTCCTCAAAGTATATAATTTCAATTGACCTTTATTTAAGATTACTTATTCTTTCATTTCCCTTCTCAAATCTTCTATCAAATCCTCTATAGAACTTTTCATTTTAGTTATTGTACTTTTCAACTCCAGAATGTCCTTTTAGTTTCCATTTCTTTATTGATACTCTCTATTTGGTGAGACATTGTTCTGAGATTCTTTAATTCTGTGAGCATATTTAAAACAGTCGACTTAAAGTACAGTTTGTCTAATGTGGAGACTTCCTCCTGGTCAGTTTATAGTCATTTCTTTTTTCCCTATGGGGAGATTTTCCTTTCTAGTTTCTTTGCTAGCCTCAATATTTTTTTTAAACTGGATATTTTGAATATTATAATGTGGTGACTTTGGAAATCAGATCATCCCTCCCCCCTAGGGTTTGTTGCTGCTGCTTATTTTAGTTCTCTTATGCGTGTTTTGTGGCTTTTCTGAGCTGTTTTTGAGAAGACTATGTTCTTTGTCATAGCTACTGAACTCTCCATTCCATTATCTTAGTGGTCAATTAGTGATTTGACAGAGATTTTATTAAATACTTAGAGAAAAGAGAAAAAGTAACCTCTCCCTGTCTTTGCAGATTGGTTTTATTTTGGGACACTCTTTCAGTGCTTACCTAGGTAGTTTACAACTCTGCCTTAGCTTTCAGTTCCTAAGCCAGACATGATTGTTTAGGGTCTCATCAGGTCTTTTCCAAGCATATGTTCAGCCCTGGATGTACATGTGGCCTTCTAGATTCCTTGGAATACATAGGGGCTTCTCAAAGCCCTAGTTTCCCAGGTATCTCCTTCCTTAGTCTGTTCTTTCTCAAGCTTTTTGATCTGTCTATTGCTTGCTCAACCTATTAATCTTTTCACCCATGTGGCAATAGTCAATACATTTTTCTTTCAAACACTTTTGACAGATGCCACTCAGAAGTTACCTCAGCCCTGGGGCAACACCAAGGCAAGTAAAACAAAGACAAGCCCTGGAACTGATTGTTCAGAAAGCCATAAGACATATCAAAACATATAAATACAATTTCTTGAGAATATGATCTATATTGCCTCCTCTGTTACCAGCAACTTGCATCAGGAATGCAGACTGGTCATTTTAAGGCTACCAATAAACGGGGGTATGGGGAATGGTAACAGTATAAGTTAAAAGGCCACAGAACTGTCTTAAAAAAATTCAGAAGTTTTTTTTGTCTCTTAAATGTTCTTCTGGCTATTGTAATTTTATTTTTTTTAGATTTTAGAGTTTTGAAAAAGTTGATTCTATTTTTGCTAGTATGTATGTTTCTTTCATGAAAGGGTAGAGTTTTGCATTCCCTAATTCTACCAAAAATGGGATTCCAATTTTGTTAAATTCTATAAGGTAATTTAACCTCATCGAGATTAACACTGTAATCATCAAACTTTGTGAATTGGTAGCATTTAAAACTTGAAAGCTGATAAATAATATTTAAGTATTTGTGGTGTAACTATTTTTTTACTTGAGAGTTAAGTAGTGTACTATGATTATGTCTCCTTTTTCTGCTTCCTAAGCCACTCAAGAATAGCCTAGCATCAAATTCAAATGGCTGTTTCTTCATTACTTAAAAAGTTATCCATACCCTACCACATTTTAGTTTGCTTCATATTTGATCCATGCCTTTCTAACATAGTTTGTCCCTATAGTTTCTGATTAACCTTTTTTTTTTTTTTTTTTTTTAATTGAACAAAGAAACTCACTATCTTTACTACATTTCTAATTTCTAGAATCCAGTTTTCTTGAAGTCTACTTTCTCTTGATCTAATTTAGATTGATTATTTGCTTTTGGACCTTTTTCTTACAGTTTGTTACTTTAAATTATTAGTAGCCTTTGATTCCTTCTTATATTATGTGTTTTTCTTCAAGTATGTCTATCCTGTCAACTTTTAAATGGTAGAACTCTTTGAATTTTGGTCCTAGGCTGTCTTCTTACTCCCTGGTTTCCTTTTAAGCAATCCCATACATGCCTTTAACTTTAAATATCATTTATATGCTGAATACAAAAAAAGTATGCCTTGTCTTTTATGGCTTACCCATTTAATTGCATTTAAGTAAAAATAAAATCCTTTAGTACCTTAAATTTTAAAAAATTCTCTCATTTTGTCCTTTTTTAAGGGTTAAAATTTAGCCTTTCATGTTTAAGTCTTTATTACACGTGGATTTGATTTTTATGTTTGACATGTTGGTTATGTTTTTTTCTCCCCTAGGAATGACCAGTTACTCTAGCGCTATTTGTGGCATATTCTTTCCTTTTCTCACTGATTTGCAGTGCTACACTGCCTTTTTGTTGGCAGTAGGAGAAGCAGGTGGGAGAATTCTTTTACAAATCTCCAACTAATGCTGCTGAGTTCAGTCTCACTTTTTTTTCTTTTAATATTTTTTTAAATTTATTTTTTGTGGTCAGTCTCACTTTTACTGCTATTCTGTACCATCTCTGCACCTCTTTCCTTTCCAGAGTTCTAGTGAGCAGTTTGGTTTCCATCTTTTTCTTCTCTTCAGTGCATATTTGAGGCTACAGTTCTTTTTTTAACCCTTTCTCATCACTTAACACTTTTCACTTTCTAGCTTCCAGAATTTTCTGAAATCTATTGCTGTGGGTTTATTTTCAGTTGCTTTACCATTCTTCATTGTGTCCTGGAGGGAACAGTTTTAAATATACGTGTTCAGTCTGTTATTTTAGCTAAAAGTACAAAATGAAGAGTTTTAAACAATAAAGGTTATATTACTATCTTCTCTATTAGTCTTTAAAAATATAATTAAATTTCTTCTTTAGGGAATGATTAAGCCTATTATTTCTTAAGGTAGAGGGCTCATCAGGAGGCCACAAAGTCTCTCCCTTAGCATTTCAATTTGTTTTTTAATACTACATAAGGTTTTCTGTTTAAATAATTACTTATAGTCATTAGTATTTCATAATGCCAAAAACGTGGCTAATCCTTATGTTACAATATCTGTGACCTTTGGCTTATGGTAGGTTAACTAAATGCCTGGAAACAAGTGTTTATGAAAAAAATTATAGGCACAAAAAGGGAAGAAAGTGTATATTGATTAATGATCTACTAATGATCCATTAATGATTTCAGTGTTCACTGTACTTGGGATTGCTCTACGGTAAAATGACATATAGCAGGTTTCTTTTCCCTGGCAGAAATGGGTAAGTACTTGGGTATAATGTTTTCTTTGCTTATATTGGATACATGCAGTGAAGCTGGTTTATTTTTGGTCATTTCCTGTCTATGAATATTGTAGTATTTTAGCCAAAACTAGTATAATAAAATATAGTGCATAAAATGAATTTCCACACCTATGAATGTTGTAATAGAAATTCATAAAATAAGTTATTATAAGACTCAGCACCACTTATTCATTGGGAAAAGAATCTTCCAAAATATTTTAAGTCTTTCTGTTATGAAAAGCCTAAAGGTAAAAAAAAATACATAATCCTCCAAAATATTGTCTTTTTTTCCATCTAGCCATTAATGAGTATGTTCTACATTTAGCCTGGCTTTTAGGGACTTGTTACTTTATTGCATTAAGTTAATCACCCTGTCTTTTCTTAGCATCCTCTATTTATTAAAAAGGCATATTTTTATGATTTTTTTTTTTTTTTTTTTGTTTTTGAGACAGAGCCTCACTCTGATACCTCAGGCTAGAGTGCCATGGTGACAGCCTCATTTACTCAACCTCCTGTGTTCAAGTGATCTTCTTGCCTTAGCCTCCTGAGGCACCCACCATAATGCCCAACTAATTTTTCTGTGTTTAATAGAGATGGCATTTCACTCTTCCTCAGGCTGGTCTTGAACTCCTGAGCCCAAGCAATTCTCCTGCCTCAGCCTTTCAGAATGCTAGGATTACAGGTGTAAGCAATCATACCTGGCGTTTACTTATTCTTATATAAAGATCAAGTTGAACGTTTAGATTTGAAATTAACCACTAAAGATCTTGAAGAAAATTCCTATTTCATATTATATTTCCTGCTATAATCAAATATTATATAATTCATATTTGATTTAGAGAATATAATTGGAAATATGTTGGACTTTGTGGGAGACAAATTTTAAAACATGGATCCTGCAGAGAAGAATACCGGCTTCCTTTGCATGTAAATTTAAGCTAGACAAAGATAGGAAACTGGACCAGATGGACTCTAGAAATTTGAGTCATACTTAATTTTTCCCTCTCCTTTATTCTCCAAAGTGAATCAACTCCTAAGTTCTCCTTTTCTCTTAAATATCTGATATATCTTTTATTAATAATAATCATCGTGAACATGTATTGAGCCAAGTATGAGTAATATAATCTTCACAGCAACTCTAAAAAATACATATATTATGATCCTCATTTTACATAAGTGAAACCGAAACTCAAAGAAATTAAATAACTTGCTCAACACATTATCTGTTTATGAATAATGACTAAATAATCTAGAATTTGAATTAAAATCTGATTTTCTTTCCATGCCATTTCCACCACAGCATACCTTTTTTTGTTATTCCCTCACGTGGATTAGTTGATGCTGTTGCACTGGTCTTCTTGCCATTCCCCTGCATCCAACCTACTGTATCCTACTATGTCAACTCCACGAAGTTGATCAACTTAGGTGTCGTAAGTGGGTCCTTGAGAGCAGGGAACACGTCTTATTCATCTTTGTTTCCCAGCACCAGTACCTAGATCCATGTACGGCACTTAGGAGGCACTTTAAAAATTGCATTGATAGTATTGCTTTTCAATTTTAAAACTTCCTAGCCCTACAGGATAAAATTTGACATTTCAGCCTCATCACCACTCTTACTCCCCATATGTTTCCATGTTCCAGTCCCATGTTTCAGTGTTGCAGCCGTACTGAAGTTCTCACTAGAATATGTTACACATAATCAGGCTTCTGTGCCCTTTTTCATTCTGTTTTCCCCCCTTCTACTCCAGATATAATTCTACTATTCATCTCTCAAGGATCAGTTCAAATCCTGCCTCTTTTTGAAATTTGGCTTTTCTCCTCTAGAAGAATTAATCTTTTCTTTCTTTGTGCTCCTAGAGCGGTTTAAATACTCATTATATATCAATAAGCACATTGTATCACAGTTAAAGTATATATTTATCTTTCTCTCCCCTTTCCCCCTCCAGATTATGAGCTCTTTGAGAGCAAATACGTCTTGATTTATTTTTATATCTCCAATGCCAAACATAATACCTTATACATAGTAAGCTACACACACACACGCATCTGTTTGTTTAATGAGATATTGAAGTTATTTCAGTTTAGAAATTATGTCCCAGGTGTTTATTAGGTTGATTGCAAAGTAGGACTAGAGCAGGTATATTTCTAAACCCATAGTTTAGTAAAGGCAAGCAATAATTTTGATAAATCCAAAATTTTGCACATGGTCTCAATACTGGTTGTTCTTATCAATACAGATGATTCAGTGGCCTGTGACAGTATTCTTAGCACAACACATGTAGATAATGGGCTTTCAGAAAATGTTTGGTGAATAAAAGAACAAATGGTAAATTGATGAACAAATTAGTAAGTATGTATTTGTAACTAAAAAGATGTGGACATATTCATTAAGTGTACAAAGAAAACTAGAAGGTTGATCTCCAGATCTCCAACACATAAATAATGTTTAGCAAGCTTTCAGAGTTATTTCTGTACTTTCCTAGAGTGGAAAATTTATAATCATTGGGCAGAGTTTGAAGCAAAACTCAAAAGCCTCATTCAGAAAATGCCTGAAATAGTAAGGTATTGTATGACCTGTTCCTAATAAAAGGATGAGCCTGTCTACAGCCCAGCAGACAATCTTGCCATTTGTTTTTGCCAGATGTCCACATGAGATCTGTATAAGTTGGAGATGACTTCTGCTATAACCATGTTACAACAGTTTGCTTAACAAACCTTTACATAAAATAAATAATCTCTTTCTAATGGCAGACATTTCATTTGGAATTTATATTCATAAATTTTTAATCATATGGAAAAAGAAAAACAACACATTTCCAAATATATGATCACTTCCTAAAGGATCCATTCATGTTTTTGGACCTAACTCTGATTTCTCCTCATTTTAAAACTATATTTCTTTTGCTGGGTATAATGGCCATCAGGCATTCCTACATAAACTAGTTTTTATTTTTTGTCTCCACCTTCTTTCTTCATTGTGTGTCTTTGCCTCACCTGGGTAAAGCTTCTTACAAACTCTTACACTGTGTCTGTATCACTGACTCTTCTTCCCCTTTGCTGAAACCACAGCTGTGGTTAGAATAGCCTTCTTAAGATTTAATAGTTACTAAAAACTTCTTAATTATCTCATATCATTAATTCATTCAAGAAATATATGTAAAGCAAAGCATGTTCTAGTACTAAATGACAAAGTTCAACCACTCAAGGATTACAGTGTTTAGTGAGAGAGAGAGAGAATCAACAGGTCATGGCAGTGTAATGTGGTAAGTGCTATAACAGGACTATGCACTCTTTTTCATCAAGCCTTCTTTATTTTAGTGGCAGTGAAATGCTAGCTCCTTTCCTCTGTTCTATTGCAGTAATGACTATATGGTCTGCCTAGCTCGGTGTATCACACTAAAAACAATATAGGGAACGAATTCTTATTTTACATTTGTTGTGTTATTAGCCTTTACCTTTATACAATTATCAGCCAAGACTGTTCATATATTACTACTCACTGAATTTTTGATTGTTGTCATTGTCTTAAGCACTAGTCTGGTAGAAATCAAACCTTTTTGTATTTTCTTGGTTGCATTTTCACATAGAGTAGACTGATGATATTACCCAGCTTGTTATTGAATAGACAAATGAGTAGAGGGCTAACTGGTACCTCTGAAATAAGAATGATAAACCAATAGGGAAGTGGTTTGTCAATCTTATCCCTCAAAATCAGCATTTAATATTTTGAAGATCTTTAATAATTAATTTATTCAATATACATTGGTGAAAAACTTATTACTAGGCCTCATAGTCCCCAAAGATGAAAAATATATAATCTTTAGCTTCAAGGAACTCACTATCTTGAATAAGAGGCAAAATTGTAAGTGTGTCTGAGAAGGGATTGTACTGTGTAATACACTGTGAGAAGTGATGTGTTCAAGGAGTTTACAAAAGTCTGAAGGAACACAAAGGAGAGAAAAACACTAATTTTGGTAGGGGCAAATAAATAATACCTGAAAACAGAAACAGAATGAAAACACATAGAACAAAAGCTAAGCTTTAAATTTTGAGGTTGAATAAAACAAATAATTATGCCCCTGTTCACAAAGCAGAAAATTTGAATTGGATCAAGATACTTCACTTATTCTCTAGCTGTCACTTAGGTAGCCTTTTATAGAAAATGTGGCTCCTACTTTGGAAGCAATAACAATGACCACATTCAATAGAATATGTAATGTGAATAATGGATTGTATCTGGTGCCACTTGTCGGGGCCCAGGGATGCCGTGTCTCCAGCCCCAACCCAGGGCCTCATCGGAGCCGGGACGCTAGGTGTCCGGCCGGGCCCCTGTACCAGCTTACTCGGTCTAGGTCTCATTCGGGTCTCAGGTGCTGAAGCACCTTAGAAGTCACATCTATGGTGCATATTTTTATCTATAATAAAAAAATAAATAAAATATAATAATTAAAAAAAAAAAAGAAGTCACAGTAAATATTAGTAGGAGCAAGCATCGTGGCAGCAATCTCAGCAGCAGTCTGTCAGTCTTAGTTTTTGCAGCAGCTTCTCCTGAGGTAATTTAGAGCAGTAATAAGCACAGGTGTGGAGACTGCTATGCAATAATGTCCTGTTCTTGTCACGTGCTCTTACGTGCTCTCGTGCTCTTTAACAAGAGACCAATGATGTTAAATGACGTTAAATCCCTTCCCCAATCCCTTACCTCCAGGGTATTTCTCACAGGTGTCTCCTACAGGATTGTTTTTCATTATTTTTCATTTCAAATGGAGAGGACATTATTGATTTTACTAATTATAACTGTAATATACACTTGAAAAGTTTCAAAAAATAGAAAGTCAGTTACTTTTTAATCCAAATTCTAATAATTTTTAACATTTATTATTGGTTTTATAAATATATTTTTATATTATATAGTTCTTACTGTAGAAATTTTCTGACTGCATTTTTTTCCTATCAGAAAAGTTCATTAATTAGAAGAACCTATTTTCATTGAAATGAAAAGATATCCATGATATGTTAAATGAATTGTTTTAAAACTAAACATAATATTCATTACCTTTCATTGGTGTAAACAATTTGGGCTTAGAGGGGTTTTTTTTTGTTCATAATTTAAATTAAAATATGTGATTTGAATAATACAGTATTTCCAGATAGTTTATTGAAAATTAGTATTTGGCGCTCTAGATTTAATTATTGAAATAAAAAAGATGAATGTAAAATTGTAAAAAGCTTTTCTAATTGGTTGTTATAATCTATTTCTTTGTTATTTAGAATTTTATGTTGTGTTTTCTAGGTCTCTAGACTCAGGACTCAACAGTGCTTTACAGGGTTTATCTGTCATAGACTCTCATCTTGTAGAAGTGGATGGAGATACACTTTCCCTCTATGGCTCTGGAGCACTGGAATCTCTGGATCGGAATTGGAGTGTTCAAACAGTAGGGATGGTCACTACAGTCTCCTTCACTTTTATAGAATTTGATGAAATCGTCCAAGTGCTTCCCAAATTGAAGATTAAGTTTCCTAATTCTCTGGTAAATGTTTTCTTCTTGTAGTAGATTTGAATTCATTCTTAATCATGACTTGTGTGCTTAAGCCAAAGTCCCATTTTAACTTTTATTTATATAGTTTCTATCTGGCAGAGAAACTGAGCTTTTGTGTTGATTTTCTAGAGCTGGAATTAAATGGCCTTGTGTTTTGTGTTAATATTGGAAATTATAGCTCTAAAAATGATCCTTTATGCAGTAAAAAAGACAAATATAAATTTATTCAAATTACATATTTCTACTTTATAAAGCATTCAGTTGTGCCTATGTATGTCGTTATTACACCTGGTATTGATGGGATTTGTAAATTTATTGTATAATTTTTATAACAGTCCTCAGTGGTGCTGAAAATAATTTTAGTAGCTCATTAAAATTGTCTTGAAAGGTTAGCCATCCCCAAATATAGTAGCATTATGTTAATTATTATATGCATTTGTAGAAACTATAACTTCTACAGTGGGTTCTACCTTGAGTTTTATTATGGTTGTTTTTCTCTGTTAGCCGAGTGATTTTTCTTACCTCTCTTTTAATGGTGGGTTTTTTTCCCCACTTTATCCTCCTTAAATAAGATAAAAGTGGAGACAGTATGGCTATAAAAGAGCATATAGATTCACCAAGACAACATTTGCATTAACATTTCAGTTTTAGTGATTTGATTAGATATAGTAAGTATAACTAGCCTCCTTAGTATTTGGCAAGATTCAAGTAATAATGACTATTTCTTCTCAGGAGCATTATGAACCCTGTCTTTATGAATTTTTGGAATTTTCATTTCTAGTCTTTTTATAAAATTTAACATCACTATAAAGCAAATAAAATCATTATAATGCCTGAAGAGTCTGAATTATTTAGCATTTACGTAACTTTAAAGAATCTTTGTTAATAAATCAGGATGTCTTTTGTAGAAGGAATCATTCAGAATTCAGTATTGGATGGATTCTATCAATGGTACATTGAATTAATTAAAATTGTATGTTATTAGATTCACTGAATTTGATATACTTGAAAGCATATTTGCTAAGCCTAAAGTTTATGTATTTACCTGGGGAATGATCAGGGAAGTATTAATGTTAATATTTCAAGATGGTGAACTTAGTGATCAGATCCTTTTGTTTGTTTTATTATTTTAGCACCTCAAATTCAAGGAAACAAATCTCGTAATGCTGCAGCAATTTAATGCACTAGCACAACTCCGTCGTATTGACCAATTGACAATTGATCCTCAAGGAAATCCAGTTGTCAATTTTACACTCTGGAAATACTATGTACTATTTAGGCTGAGCCATTTTAGTATGCAGAAAATAAATGGAACAGAGGTAAGCTGGAAACTAAGTGAGCTATAGAATAAAAATGTTCTTTGGGGGAAAATAAGTACTAAAAATTCTGAGGAATTTAAGTACCCAGGACGTAACTTTTAAAAATACTTGTTATTTCTTTAAAATTCATGTTATTTAAAATGATAAAAAGCAAAAAATTCTATCCAGAAACTTCTAAAACGCTGAACAAATTATGAAAATAAAATAGTAAACTTAGGATTAATAATAAATACTTTTACTGTTTTTTGTAAGCAGTTAGAGAAGTAAAATGGTAAGGTAATTGTTTAAAAAAAGAAAAAAATAACTCTTCTGTAGGTAATATGATCTTTATATTTTTCAAAGTGCTTTGCAGACTGCCTGGCAAACAAGAGGTGATGGAGAAGTAAAACTCAGGTATCAATTAATAAGGGTCATGGTAGAGGAAGGGAGGAATAAAATGAAAAAAAGAGAGAGAATGTACAAAGGGAAAGAAGTGTGACTTAAAAAGAGAGATGAGAAGGAGAAATGAAGAAAGGAAAATGATGAGAAAGTAAAAATAAGAGAAAAAGAAAATAAAACAAGCATAAGTGAACATCTGGACTGCTTTGTTAATAGTTGGTGACAGTTGCCTGCACCATGACTATATTGGATAACTCTGGCCTAGAGCTGAATAACTGAAAAATTATTAGTGGAAAGTTATTTTTACATTGATTCTACTACACTTGTCACAAGGGTAATTTCCCAGCTACTCAAAAACCATGTTCTCTTTAAATACTAATTTGGAAAAATAAGAGAAAATTATGTTTCTACCTGTACTGAATTTAAATAATCTTCCGAAGGAAAAAAATCCTTTAAATTCAGAGGAACTCTATATTATACGATGAACTATGATGAATCAGCTTTGCTGCCACAGTAGCTATATTTCCCTTCAGCTCATGTACTACAGGTAGATCCCTCTGACATATAACTCCAAAAAATTTTCCATGCTATTAGGAGACTGGAGGTCTCTAGGACAGAATACACACAGCCATATGAAATTTACGCCAGCCATTGTATTCCTGTGGCCACAGTATCAGCCATCTGTTGAAAATGTTGAATAAATCTGGAATCTTCAGATGACTTTTAATTTCTCCAGCTAGTTCTCAAGAGATGGGGTTCAGTCTTGTGTATTTTTATACTTCCATAGAAAAGAGATTCTGAGTTTCTGGTAGAAAGACTTAATCATTAGTCTCAAATGTTTCCATAGTTAGCCTTGACTGGAAATAGAATGGTTATTTTGCCTATGGTTGAGTGAGTCCCCCTTAGTAATGGCCAATTGGTTACCCCAATTAACCTTAAATAGTATCTATACACAGGTATGAATCTTTACCAGAGGAATACCCATTATTACAGAACTTTGAATTAGGAAGGAATAGTATAATTATATAAATTAGAGCACAATTGGAAAGAACCGATATAATTTATTCTGACTTGAATTTCTGAAAATGTCAATGCCAGGGATATTTGATACTTTATTAAAATACCTAAACTGCATTCCTGTCTATAAAAATCCTTGACAATATAATGTTACACTATATTTCTACTTCTCTTTGTAAAAGAGAGAATGATATTGTTTCAAGTAGAATCGAAATTATGAGCATCAAGTAAAAATGATGGAGTAATGGCCTGCATTGGCCACTAGGTGACTATATTGGACCAAACAACTTTCCTGGGCTTAAAAGAAAGTCTAGACATTTGTTTGGGATTATATTAGTTGTATCCAGCTAACAGATGGTGTCATTTTTAACTCCTCTCTATTGTATCTCTCCAGGTGACACAGAACGATATGATAATGGCTGAAAGGCTCTTTGGAATCCTAGCACATGTAGCATCTTCTGAGTTACCCCAGTACCGTGTTATTTCAATTCTGGGTGATGCCAGGTAACCTTTAATTTATATGGTTTTTATAGAATTACTGTTACACAAGAAAAAGAAATCAATTCTATATACCTCTTAACTGTGTTATTTATGCATTCCGCAACATGTATGCTAAACATGTTTTGTGATTGTCACTATTCAAAGTGTTGGGGATATAAAGGCAAGTAAGACAAAGTCTTTGTTCTCCTGTGGGTTAAAGTCGAATATGTTAAAGATATACGTAAACACAAAAGCATAATGTTTCAGGTACAATAAGAAAGGGCTGTGGAAACATAGGAGACACTAACTGCATCTACAAAAGAGCATCAAGGAAGCCTTCACAAAGGAGGAACATTTTACTAGTTCTTCAGGAATGACTAGGAATTTTTCAGGTAGAAGATTTGGGGTAAAAAAGATCTGCAAAAGCACTAGGAATTATAAATAATTCAGTGTAATTTGAACGTAGGATGATTATGAATAAATGATAGGAAATGAAGCTACAAAGACTTGATTGTTATCTGATTTGAAGAGCTTTGCAATCCATGCCAAGCAAAAATGAAAATTTGTTGTTAAGCACAACAATCATGTGAGTGGATTCATGTTCTAGAAGGGCTGCCATCTGAGCAGAAAAAGATGGAAGGACTAACCAATCAAGTGGTTAGACTATAGTCCAAGAAAGAGATTATGAGGTTCTGAACTAAGGCATTGAGAATAAAGGAGAGGATAATTTGAAAAATACTTAGAAGGTATACCTGACAGAACATACTGACTGACAAGATACAGCGTGGAGAGGGAGAATAGTCAAAGATGGTATATCAGCCATGATTCACTTACAGATAATAGAAGTCACTCTGGCTAGAATAGGCAAGGAATCAAAATTTGGGGAAGGGTCTCTAGACTGAGCCTCCAAAGATAAGTCCAGAATGATAACACAGCACAAGCCCACCAAGGAAACTGCCACCTTTGTTACAGTCACCCGGCACTTTGTTATAATCATGGGCAACAGGAAGTTGTGGTCCTAGCTGTGAGCCCCAGAATTGTACCACTTTAAACTACACTGGGGATCAGGAAGTTCTCTGCTTCACTCCTCATAACCTGGATCCAGGGCCATGTTGCCCTGCTGTGATTTACACCCACAAAATAAGTGTCTTCTGTGTGGTGCTCCCGTTTTTGTACTTAGCTCAATTCTGAATTCAGATCTTATCCAAGTATATCTGATTCATGGAATCTAAATCTCACACACAACCCACAAACTACTTTGAAAAAAAAATAAGGGAGGTAATAAATTCAAGAAATAATGGTTTAGAAAGAAATTAGTAAAAATTGTACTTTTATGAATAAGTATTAATACACCATGTAAAAAAATTAAATGTTCTGAAAATAAAAATCTCAGAAAATCCTAAGAGAATGGAAGTCAAAGTTACTAAGTTTCTTTCCCTGTTTAGGAGAGATAATAGGTACTAATCAACAACAAAAAATTATTGGAAAAATAAATGTTCAACTATATGTATTAAAATGTTAAGGGTTGCCATTAGGAAAAGATTAGATGTATAATTTCTAAGTTACTAAAGGGACAAAAATGTGAGTAACAAAAATCAGGAAGAGAAGAAAAAACATATGAGTTATAATAATAAATGTTAATGAATTAAAATTCTCTTATTAGTAGATAGTAACTCTCAGGGTAGGTTAACAATTGTGTTACGCGTTGTTTTTGAGAAACAACCCTGAAAAAACCCCTAAAGGTGGAAATTAAATGGGTAAAAAATATTTAATGAGCAAATACTACCAATGAACAGATATGACAATATTAATATTAGAGATAATGGAATCAATGATACTGAAAAATACAATCTACCAAAAAAGATAATAGTTATGAAACAATGTAACCAAGATTATAGCTTCTAAACATATCAACAAATACAGGTATACATTGACAAATTCAATTGTTACGGTAGATGTTAATATACTTCTCTCATAAATCAGATCAAGTAAACCAAAATAAGAAAGAATATGGGGGATTTGAGTAATACAGGTAACATACTTTATCAAATAAATGTATTAAAATATTATTTCCAGAACCTTATGCACAATTTATAAAACTAGCATATATTATATTCAAAAATCTATTAAATGTATGAAAAAGTTGAATATATATTAAACTCAAAGAAAACTTTCATGTATCCCAAAAAGCATGATCATATAGATCATAGTATCTAGAATTAGAAAATAGTGAGTTAGGATAGCCAAACTTGTGTAGTTGGAATTGGGAGGGTGGAAAAACCAAGGGAAGCAAGCTCCCAGAAAACAAAACACAAGTGCCTTTAAACTTAAAAGGATGTTTGACTTCAATCAAAATTATAGACATACAGATTTTAAAATAATAAAATAGCTTCCTGGGGAAAGACCAAAAGTTTGATGTTATACAATATGATAAAATAGGACTCTTATATACTTTTGTTGGTAATGAAAGTTGCTATAAATGTTTTTTCATAGCAACATAACGTTTTAAACATACATCTAATACGTTTTAAACATACATACCTTATGACTTAGAAATTTCAGTTAAAGAAATTTGTACTACACATATTTTTTACATGAGCACAAATATATGTGTCTAAGGATTTTCATTGCAGCCAGTATTTATGTTAGCATAAATATGAAAACTCACTAAATGTCCCTCAATAGAACAAGACTTGCAGCTCTAAAAATAATTACATATTCTTATATGAAATATTACAATTGTTAAGATTTCTCAAAAAATAAAAGAGTAAGAGGCTGATAATGTTGGCTCATGCCTGTAATCAACATGTTGGGAGGCTAAGGCAGGAGGATCAGCTGAGGCCAACAGTTTGAGACCAGTCTCATAGCAACACTCCATCTCAAAAAAAAAAAATAAGTTATAGAACAATTGTATAGTACGCTGCAATTTGTGAAAAATGGGCCATGTTATCCAGAGCTACTCTTGTGCTGTTTAAAAATATTTGATTTTTTAAATACAATTACCTCTAGATGTTGAACTAGGAATACTAGATGTTTACTTTTTTTTTTTTTTTTTTTGCAGTTTTTGGCCAGGGCTGGGTTTGAACCCGCCACCTCCAGCATATGGGGCTGGCACCCTACTCCTTTGAGACACACACCCTGTTTACTTTTTACTGTATGTTTGTATGTACTTCCTGAATTATGTTTTTGGTTTTTGTTTGGTTTTGTTTGGGGGGGGGTGATTTTTTGTGGTTATAGTTCTTGGTTTGTTTTTTGAATTTTTGATGTGGGTTTTTGTTTGTTTGTTGAGACAGGGTCTTGCTCTGCTACCCAGGCTGCAGTGCTGTGGCATTTCATAGATCACTACAAACTCAAACTTCTGGACTCAGTGACCAGGTGTGGTGGCTCACACCTGTAATTCTAGCACTCTGGAAGGTTGAGGCGGGCGAATTACCTGAGCTAACAGCTTCAAGACCAGCCTGAGCCAGAGCGAGACCAGTAGTCCCAGCTACTCAGGAGACTGAGACAAGAGAATTATTTGAGCCCAAGAGTTTGAGGTTGCTGTGAGTTGTGACACCACGGAACACTACCATGACAAATGAGACTCTGTCTCAAAAAAAAAAAAAAAAAACAAAGAAAGAAACTTCTGGGCTCAAGTGATCCTCTGTCTCAGCCTCTTGAGTAGCCGGGACTATAGGCATGTGCCACTATGCCCAGGTAATATTTTTATTTTTTTGTAGATACAAAGTCTCGATAATGTTTCTCAGGCTGGTCTTAAGCTCCTTGGCTCAAGTGATCCTCCAGCTTCTGCCTCCTAAAGTACTTAGGATTACAGGCACAGGCCTGTATTTTTTGTTAAAAAAGCATTTTAAAAAAATACTTTAACTCTTTTGAATTAAAGAGGAAATTAAATCTGAAATAATAAATCATATATAAATTAATTTGACAACAAAAATACTAGGTGTCAGAACTCTGAGACATGGGAGGAAATTATATGTCTTTAATGTACTTAGTGGAAAATAATGATGATTAGAAAGTAATAAATGAAGCTTTTACTTCAGGAAGGTAGAAAAATACCAAGGGAAGCAAAAGAAAATGGGGAAAAGAAATTCATAAATGTAACAGAAACTTTAAAAAAATAAGAAACTGAAAAGATAGTAGTCGACCAGTAAAAACACAAAATGTCCAGAAAATCCAAAAACTAAAGTATTAAACTTTCAGAATTAATCAGAATATACAATAATGAGGCCAGAATCTAGATCAACATGTAAAAATAATTAACAGTTCTTTATACCAATAATAACCTATTGAAAATAGTATTAGAAAAAGTATCCCATTTATAGAGGCAAAGAAACTATAAAATACCAGGAAATCCACTGGACATAAGCACACACGAACAATTTATATACAAGGCTGCCACACTTTATTATTTGTAGTTGCTCAACTTTGGGAAGTAACTAAATGCCTAATAGCAGGGATAGCTCCATTCCGTATGTAGCATCCAAGGGACACTGTCTACACTGCAGCTGTTACATGCCCATGAGAGGAGAGGGGAAAGATTGAGGTGAATCTCCTACTCTGACATGAAATGATCCAGAAACATATAGTTAATTGAATAAAATAAGGCATAAAACAACATTTACATTATGACTTGATATTATAAAAAAAACAAAATAAATTGCATGTATGTAAAGATACAAGCATACAAACACAGAAAGGGAACTGAAAGTGTGAACACCTGGGAAGGTGCAGATACTAGGAGTGGTGGTGGAGTAGTTGACAAGTGGTTTTCCAGTTTTGTTCTATGTTTGTAGAGTTTGAAAAGAGTGGCTTTCAAATTTTGCTCTATATCTGTACAAAATTGAGAATATATTGAACTTGTGTTTCTGAAAATGGTGAGTGTGGTTGTTTTGACCATCCCTTGTGTTAAGAACAATTAAAAATCTTGGGTAAAATAAAATAAAAACTTCTCCATAAAAGTTTTGAGGAACAAATCCTGTGTTAAGAACAACCATACCATTATTTCACCCGCATTGTATTCAAAGTGAGTCACAGAGGAACACTTCAGAGGCCTGGAAGTAGGCTTTACATAGCTGTCAAATCACATTGTAAAGGCATGGATTCAAGGAAGCCATAATATAACCATTAATGTGATCAAGCTACCTCAATGATAGAGATGCATATATCTGATGCAAAAGCCACAGATTGTCAGACTGAATAAAAAATGAATTTCAGCTGTATTCATGTGTTGTTATAAGAGGACCTAAGTTTACATGAAGTTGGAAAGTGAAAAAAGATAAACAACATGAATACTGTCCAAAATAAAAACAGATTAGCCATTGAGGACCAAATAGACTTCAGTGTTAAAAGCAATACCAGAAATAAAGAGGATCATTTCAAATTGATAATAAGTTCAGTTTGCCAGAAAGATAAAGCAAATTTAAATTTATATGCGTCTATTAGCACAACCTCAAAAATTTGTAACCCAAAAGTTAACAGAACTGAAAACTCACAATTTCAGTGGAAACCTTTTATATATCTGTATTTGAAAAAGGATATAAAACACTTGAACAATATGATAATAAATTTGACCCAATAGATATGCACACAACATTACTCACAGCAACTGTAGAACACACATTCTTTTTAAGCATACATGGAACTTTTATTGACTATCCATACAGTAAATGTCAAGAGATTGCAAAAAATTGAAACGCAATTAAGCTTTAACCCAATTACAAAATGATAACCAGGAAATCCCCCTATATCTGGAAATTAAGAAGCACATTTCTGTATAACCCATAGGTTAAAGACAATTTGTAATGCAAATCTGAAACTACCTTGAACTGAAATATAATAAAAATACCTCATTTCGAAACTTGTGGGATCAGGTTAAAGTGGTGCTAAATGTAAACATGCTAGCCTTAAAGTGAGCATATTAGGAAAGAATGAAGGCTGAAAATGAATGAGAAAAACATCATTTATCTCACCAACTTAAAAAAAGAACAGCAAAATAAACCTGAAGAAAGTTAAAGAAAATAAATAATGATGTTTAAAACAGAATTAATGGAAAGTTGCTTTGTGAAAAGATTTATAAAAGTGATAGAAAATGTATGTGGGCATTGTTTTTGTAATTAAAATCTCAGTAAAGAAAACAAATGCAGATAAAGATCTATATGTTACCTACTTTTTCTTTACAAAAATGGTAAAGTTATGCTACTTATATATCCCGTGAAAGGGACATTTAGGGAAATTATGATCTATATCACAATTGACTTTTATTCACTTATCAAAATTACCCTTTTTAATGATATAAAAATGATTATTATATAGCACTAAGTGACAGCCGTATACAAAATTGGATGTTTAGTATGATCTTAACTTTTTACAAAATTTTATGGAAAATGCCTGCAAAGAAGTATGTTAAATGTGAACAATATCATAGATTTAGGTAGTTAGTCTTATGAGTGATTTTTATCTATTTCATTATGCTTTTCAAATTTTTCCAAAATTTCTAAAATAATTGTGTTATGCTTTTAAATGAAAAAAAAGAAGAAATTTTTAAAAAGACATATCCCTCTTCTGCTCCCAATCTTCAGTTCACAGTAAAGTAGTAGTATCACTTGACTTAGAGACACCCTAAGTGGTGGAAACCAGAAAGCAGTGTTCATGGCGGATGAGCTGCAGTCCTCTGGAATTCTGGGCTGATGGCTCTGTAAGTACTGTGAGCACTGTGTGTGTCCCTCTTCATAATTAAGTGAGGCTCCTTGTTTCATTATTTAACCTTCTACCTGGATCTTGTCATGATATGCTAACAGTTCTTTGTTTTCATTTGTTTTGTTTTTGCCTAAACTTAAGCCAGTACCCATTCCATTTGCTAGCTATGAGTAATAACTACTGAACTGCGTAATGGACTTATGAACTATCTGTGTGACTTATGAGAGGTAACTAGCATATGTTTTATGGGATATGAAGACATTAAAAGTTTGCGCTGGCCTCCTACACCTTTAATTGGATTGGTTTGTGCCCCATGATTTTTGAATTTTGTACTGATTTTTATTAAGGTACAGTTGTTTTTTTTTTTGTTTTTGTTTTTTCATTTTGGAAATGCTTGAGACATGTTTATGTTGATGATTGGTAGTTATGAAACAAAAGAATTTGGGTTGAATGACCTAATTAGTAGAACAACTAGAATACCAAACTGAGCCCAAATAAATAATCAACTCAAACTCATAAAGCAGATGTTCACAAAAGTATGGGCTCTCTTCTAAAGTCAACAAAAAATAGATCAACATTGTTTTAATAAGTCTGATAAGTAACTCTCTAAATCTCTTCACCATCTTTCCACAGGAAAAAGCAATTCCGGTATCTGCTAGAAACCAAAGGAAAAAAACCTGGTATCATCAATGAAGAAAATAACGACAGCAAAAGACTCGTAGGAGAAAACACAAATCGTGCTACGCTAAATTATACCACAAGAGAATTTTATAATGAAAAGCTAGAGGTAAAACTGCCGTGAAACTTTAGAATCTAGTGCCTAAATATGTCACACATAATTTGGGGTTTGAAGGTTGCTTATTTCACCCCTAGTCAGTTAAGGTAACTTCTTTTTGTTCTAGAATGTTTGTCAGCCTTATATGCAAAGCCAGGGGGACAGTAGGCACCAAAACATTAGGAAAAAATAGCCCTGAGATGAAGAGGAGCCATGGTTCTGATATTTTTATTTCTGCAGAAAAAAGTGTTCAAAAGAAATCTGTACAAAAGTCTAGACTAAAATAGGATCAAAGGGTTTATCTATCTAAATTAAGAAAAGGGGTATAGGCTTGTTGTGGAGACTTAACCAGCCCGTGCCAGACCAGCAGAGGACACAGCAGAACCTCCATTCTCTTTACTTGGATTCTTGACATTTTAATTCATGTCTTTCATTCTACACCATTAACTTATGTGTTATTAATCATATAATTTCAATCTGTTCTTTTTCCAATATATCTACTTATCCAGGAAGACTAAAACCAATCCTTTATTTTTGTACACATTCAAAGGTTTATTGGGGGAGTACAACGTTGTGGTGCTATGATAGCTACAAAGAAGAAAGTATACAGTGTCTACCTTAATGGGGTTCATAGGAAAACTGAAGAAACAAGTCAGCTAAATAAGGATAGAATGTTAAGATTCTTCAAGTGATTTTGAGTACACAAAAGGACAAAGAACAAGACAGAGCGCATACATATTTATGGAGTATCTGTGATTGATGAGCAAGGTGCTGTGTGAGGAGATAGACCTATATAGAAATATACATGTATGTATATAATCTATATATCTCCTCAGATGGGTTATATAGATAAATATATACGATGAGAGATAGATCTCCCTATATATACGTACTTCTAGGAACAGAGATAGATATATCTATGTATCTTCTCATGCAGCTTAGATACAGATAGATATAAATATATAAAGAGATAGATAAATAGATATAAAGATATTATCTACTTATATCTCTCTGTATCTCTCTAGGCATAAATATATATATCTCCTCACACAGGTTATATGTGTATGTATTTTATTTTTATATATGATATATATGGTATATATTACATGTTATGTATGTATACATGAATTTATATATATATATAATTTGATATATATTGTATAATTTAGATGTGAAATGGCCAAGCAAGTGGTTTCAATGTTTTGAATAGCTGTGGAATCTTTATTCAAACCATATTATAGCTAAAAACCCAATACGTCAAAACAAAGCAAAACAGCAGACCTCCTATTGTTATAGAGGAAAAGTAGGAGATTCAGAGTTTCATTTGATTGGATTTTCTATTCTTTTCCTTTTCCTTCACCCCACTCTCAATCCTGAAGTGTCTCTTTGGAACCCATAGAGCTCTAAGGATTATAGCATGAAAATTACTTGAAAATTCAATGCAGCAGTATTCTTACAGCATCCTAAAAGATGTTCAGATTCTGCTTTAACTTCTAGTATAAAAAAGGTCAGTGCTTCATGTGGTAGCTATCTATCACTGAATGAATATCTCTAAACATAAATTCTTAACTCACCTTAACCTTAAATCTGCCTCCTAATAACTTACACTTAGTGATCCTAGTACAACCTTATGTAGTAAAGAGAACAAGTCTCCTTCTTATAAAAACCCTTCAATACTTGAAGTCAACTATCCATTTCATCTTAGCCCTCTCTATATTCATGCTTTTACTTATTCAAAAATCGTTTCTTAAGCACCTATGACACACAATGCATTGTGAAATAGACTAGGACTATAAGAAGATGCTGTCTTTGTTCTCATGGACCTCAGCATTCTAATGGAGGAGATAGGCATATATTGGGATCATTATAAATCAGTATATCAAAGAGTAGAGGAGGGATAGCTTGATTAAGACCCAGACCTTAATAAGAATGGAGCTATTCCAGAAAAGAGGCTGCCTAATGTAAGTCTTAAAGGCTGTATGACAAAGGGAAAGGGGGCAATTTTGGCAAGCATAATTGTATGAATAAAGGCCTAGAAGTATAAAACAGATAAGGAGAGGACTAGGAAATACATTGTTATTAAAGTACAGAAATTGAGGTAGGTGGTGTTAAAAGATGGGACTAAAAAAGGTAGTAATAGGACTGTGTGAAAGAGGACTATGTATTGCCAAAAAAGGAAAAGAAAGCCAAGCCAGCTGAATTACGAATCCCAATCTTTCTGAAAACAGTTGCATAAGGTATATATAGTTCTCCTCGATCACCAGGGCTGATTAGTTCTGGGCCCTCCTGTGGATATCCAAATCCTCTGATGCTCTAGTCCCTGATATAAAATGGTGTAGTACTTGCATATAACCTATGCACATCCTCCTGTATACTTTAAATCATCTCTAGATCATTTACAATACAAAATCCAATGTAAATGCTATGTAAATAACTGTTATATTATTTGGGAATTAATGACAAGGAAAAAAGTCTGTACATGTTCAGTACAGATGCAGTTCTTTTCCTAATATTTTTGATCCACAGTTGGTTGAATCCACAGATCCAAAACCCATAAATAAGGAGGGCTATCTATAATATAAATAAACCGATTTCCATAAAAAAAATTTTTAAATGTCAAACAGTACATTCAAAACAAGGATAGTTTCAAGGAGAAATCTACCAACTCTTTAAGGAACAAAAAAATTGTAATTATTTTTAAGATGTTCAAGAGTATTAAAAAAGACCAAAAACCTTTCCATTATTTTAAGGTAGACAGCATAACATGGATTATAAAACCTGTCAGGATTACATAGGAAAAGAAAAGCCAAACCAGATACTTCAGAATATTGATGCAAAAATCCTTTAAAATGTTATCAACTGGGCAGTGCTTGTGGCTCAAAGGAGTAAGGTGCCTGCCCCATATGCTGGAGGTGGTGGGTTCAAACCCAGGCCTGGCCAAAAACTGGGGAAAAAAAAAAAGTTATCAACCAGAATACAGCATAACATTTAATGAATACAAAATAGGTGCTGCTTATCCCAGAAATGCAAGAAAGAGTCAATATTAAAAAATTAATAAGTATAAAACATCATGATTATTTCTCTAGACATTGAAAAGGTATTGAGAAGCGCCTGTGGCTCAGTGAGTAGGGTGCCAGCCCCATATACCAAGGGTGGCGGGTTCAAACCCAGCCCTGGCCAAACTGCAACAAAAAAATAGCTGGGCATTGTGGCCGGCGCCTGTAGTCCCAGCTGCTCGGGAGGCTGAGGCAGGAGAATCTTGGAATCCCAAGAGCTGGAGGTTGCTGTGAGTCCTGTGACATCACGGCACTCTACTGAGGGCAGTAAAGTGAGACTCTGTCTCTACAAAAAAAAAAAAAAGGAAAGAAAAGATACTGAATTTTAGTGGAATTAAACACCTTTCGATGTCAAAGGAAAAATCATGATTTTTACACTTACTAATTTATTAATTCTATTCTTAATTTTACCTCAATAAGTAGATAGAAATTAGATAGTGAGTACCAACTTTGATGGGGAAACTCTGGAAAAATTAGCAATAGTAGAGTAAGTAGTAGGCAGAGTTCAAAGATGGCCTCTGTGATTTCCACCCCCTGGTATTCACACCATTGTTTAATCTCCCCCCCCCCCCGGATGTGGGTAAAACCTCTCACTTGCTTCTAACTAATGAATATGGTGAGGGTGAATGAGTTTTATAGATATAATTAAGATCCTTTATCAGTTAACTTTGCTGTATGAAAAGGGAGATTATCCTGAGTAAGCCTAACCTAATCTGGCAAGTCCTTTAAAAGAAGACTCAAGCTTTCTCTGAGAGATTTTCCCATTGGCTTTGAAGAAATAAGCCATTGTATTTTGAGAGGGCCACATAGCAAGGAACTGTGAGAAGCTTTTATTACAGGTCATCAGAATAGCCCCTGGCTAATAGCCAGCAAGAAAATGGGCACTTCAGTCCTTCAACTACAAGGAACTGAATTCTGCCAAGAAGCTTTTAAGCTTAGAAGAGGACTGTGAGCTTTGGAATGGAACCTCACCTAGCCAACACCTTAATTGCAGCCTTATGAGCTGAGTACCCAGCTAAGCCATGCTTAGCCTCCTGATACATGGAAACTGAGTTGAAAAATGTGTTATTTGAAGCTGCCAAGTTTGAGTTGATTTGTTAGAAGTGGGACACTAATACATTGTTGAAAGCATTATCAAGGCAACAATATCCAATATCACTATTATTGTTTATCAATACAGACAATACAATTCAACAAGAAAAAGAAATCAGTGATAACTTGAAAAGAAGGAGGAAAATTCCTGTTTTCATATAATCCTATTGAATATTTGGAAATTCCAACAGAAGTAATTGAGAAACTATAAAAGAAACTATGTTATAAATAACAAGCAGAAAAAAATATAAGAAAAGACCTAACTCACAGAGCAACATAAAAAGATAAAATACTTTATAATAAGCTATTAATAAATATGCAAGATGTATACAAAGAATACTGTTTGGTTCCTGCAATTCCTTTAATAGGCATATATCCAGAAGACCAAAAATCATTTTACAACAAAGATTTTTGTACCAGAATGTTTATTGCAACCCAATTCATAATTGCCAAGTCATGGAAGAAGCCCAAGTGCCCATCGACCCATGAATGGATTAATAAATTGTGGTATATGTACACCATGAAATATTATGCAGCCTTTAAAAAAGATGGAGACTTTACCTCTTTTATGTTTACATGGATGAACCTGGAACACATTCTTCTTAGTAAAGTATCTCAAGAATAGAAGAAAAAGTATTCAGTGTACTGAGTACTATTATGAAACCAATATATAATCACCCACACTTTCATACAAAAGATAGAACACAACTATAGCCCAGGATGAAGGACAGAAGAGGAGGATGGCGGAGGGGAGGCCAGGTGGAGGGAAGGTAATCAATGGGACCTCACCTATGGTGCATATTGCAAGGGTACATGTCAAATCTATTAAGAGTAGAGTATAAATGTCTTAACACAATAATTAAGTGAGACAAAGGCTATGTTAACCAGTTTGATATAAGCATTCCAAATTGTATATAAAATCAGCACATTGTACCCCATAAATGCATTAATGTACACAGTTATGATTTAATAAAAAAAAAAAAGAAAAACAACAAAGAATACTGTTGAAGCACACAAAAGATTTATACAAATAGAAAAACCTACCATGTTTTGGATAACATGATCTTAAGCAAAATATATCTATTTTTCTTAAATTAATTAAAAAATTTCATATGGGGCAGCGCCTGTGGCTCAGTGAGTAGGGCGCCGGCCCCATATGCCAAGGGTGGCGGGTTCGAACCCAGCCCCAGCCAAACTGCAACAAAAAAATAGCCGGGCGTTGTGGCGGGCGCCTGTAGTCCCAGCTGCTTGGGAGGCTGAAAAAGCAAGAGAATCGCATAAGCCCAAGAGTTAGAGGTTGCTGTGAGCCGTGTGACATCATGGCACTCTACCCGAGGGTGGTACAGTGAGACTCTGTCTCTACAAAAAAAAAAAAAAATTTCATATGATTTCAGCAAAAAATTTTTGTTGAGGCCTTTTTATGACAAGTTTATTCTATAGTACATGTGAAAAATAAATATAAATAACCACAAAATCTCTGAAAAAGAACAGTGAGAAAAGGCTAGTACTAACTAAATATTAAGGCATATGATAAAGACATCAATTAAAACAGGATGGGTATAATGTGTTAGTCTTATGTAATAGAATGGAAAATTCAGGTATACATCCAAATACAGAACAGAATTTATTGTATGGTAAAGAATAATCTCAAACAAGTTAGGCAGACTGTTCAAGACACAATTTGGGGATAATTGAACTCTCAGAGAAAAAAGAAAAGTTGGATTCAACTTTATGATGGTGTAAGATATTACACCAGCATAAATTCCAAATACATCAGAAATTGTAAAGTTTTATTAAAAACTTTAAGTATAAACATACTAGAAGAAACCATGGGAAATTAGTTTGTAGCCTTGGGATGAGAAAGTTCTTCAGGAGAATAAAATAAGCAAAGAAAAAATGACAGACTGTAAAACTAGTTTATAATTATTTTCCCTAAATTATAAAGAGCTTTTAGAAATCAATAAGAAAAATGGACAATAGTCTAATACAGGTTGTATTACCTATTCAAAAGTAAATTTAAAATAAGATAACTTATCATAATAATAAACACTGTAGGCATGAATAATAAAATATGTATAAGCCCTCTATGGAGGGAAATTATGAAAGTTTATTGAAATTCATTGAAAAAATATTAGATTATGTTTATGGATAGGAACTTTCTACATTGTAAAGATGTTAAATCTTTCTAAATTTATTCACAATTTAAGGGAGTTCTAATTCAAATTTGGATAGAATTGTTCGTGGAATTTCACCCACTGATCTCAAAAGTTACCTGATAGAGCAAAGGACCTAAAAAATACACAAGAGTGAAGATGAGGAAAGCTTGCCTTATCAGATAACAAGTATTATTACAATGCTGTAGCAGTAAGGCTCTGTAGAGATAGACAAATGGGCCAATGGGCAAATCAGAAAGCCAGAACTATCCCTTACATATGGGGAAACTTTATATAGATAGTAGGTTTTACAAACTGCTAGGGACAGACCATTTAATATTTCTCTGTAATTATACTGAAGAAATAGAATATCCAATCAGAAAAACATATTGAATCTCTTCTTCACACCATATAACAAAACATAAAAGCCCAAGTATGAAAAGTAAAACTTTAAAGTTCTTGTTTTTGAAATAGGAGATAATCTTTATAACCTTGGTTGGGTTGGTTATGATTTTTTCACACTATGCAAATTATAAAAAGAAAAAATGATGAATTTGGTGATCATGGTCATTGGTTTTTGGTTTTGTGGGTTTGTTTTATTTTGTTTTGTTTTGTTTTGCTTTTAGAGAAAGGGATAGTCTTTCATTGTCCAGGTTGGCCTTGAACTCCTGGACCCAAGGAATCCTCTTACCTCAGCTTCCTGAATAGCTGGGATTAAAGGCATGTAAGTTTTTTTGTTTTTTGCTTTTTTTTTTTTTTATACAGAATCTCAAGCTGTTGCCCTGGGTAGAGTGCCATGGCGTCACAGCTCACAGCAACCTCCAACTCATGGGCTCAAGCAATTCTCTTGCCTCAGCCTTCCAAGTAGCTGGGACTACAGGCGCCCACCACAACACCCGGCTATTTTTGGGTTGTAGTTGTCATTGTTGTTTGGCAGGCCTGGGCTGGATTCAAACCTGCCAGCTCCAGTGTATGTGGCTGGTGCTCTAGCCACTAAGCTACAGCGCCATGCCAGGCATGTAAGCTTTTAAGAACAGAAATAGTTTTAGTGAAGTCTTATACATAGAGTCTTCGTTAAAGTGGTCTGAGCAATAAATAAGCAATGAGGAAGTAAAAATAGGGAATATTTACTCCTATTTAGAGAAATTTTATAGGAAAAAGGAACCTAAAGCCACATAATATTTTGGAAAGAACTCTAGGCTGATAATCAGAAGACCTGGATTTCAGCCCCTTGTTCAACCCTTTATTACCTGAAAGACCTTGCCCAAGTCTCTTAATCACTCTTTGTTGACTCACAGCCCAGCATTCCTCCACTTACCATGCTCCCCACATCTTGAAAAATACTTAAATCACGCAGCACAAAATGCCCACTCTCCCTCTTCTGTACATCCATCCTGTGTTTTTGAGAAAATTAATTTAGGTGAGTGCTCTACAAATCAGGTTAAGCAGACCCTTTCATTATACATGTTATAATTCTGTCACTTGGTAGTTCATCTAAAAAAGATTTAAGGGGGACATAAAGTCAAAGTGCTGAAAGAAACTTGAAAGAATCTAATCCTCTTCTTAAACCAGGGGTAGGGACCCTATGGCTTTTTTGGTCTTAAATGCAGCCTTTTGACTAATCCAAATTTTACAGAACTCCTCCTTTTACTTTTATTAATGCATTTTTGTTTATCTTTTTTAATTTTAAAATGAACATATTTAAAATGCCAAAGAATAAAATAAGTTTCAACAAAGTAATCCTCCTAGCTGGTACAATTAGAGCATTAGTAAGCCATAAGGGCTAAATTGATGGTTGCTACATGCATGATTTAGTTCTAACTTCCCCCGCCTGCAAGGTGCCACTACTGTACAAGGCTGGTTGGTGAGAGTTTGTGGGGGTAGAGTAACAGCCAATCTGTTTTCAGCTTCCAACAATGTTGCACTGTGTTTCTGTTCAAAGTGGAATTTGTAAATAGCTGCATTTTTAATTGTCTGCTTAGCAGCCATCGTGTCAAAGAAGAAACATAGAAGAAAACATTATTTAAGATCGAGAATTGCAGTATTATCTTGTTTCTGCTAAAGATAAGATTATTTTCTTTCTTTGTGATACTGTAATACAACATTAATGAAATCCAGTGCTCATCAGCATTAGAATACTCATAAGGACCACAAATGTTTTAGATTAGCGGGAGAGGCATGAAAGGTTGTATTGCAGAAATTAGAAGGTGAAAAGCAAAAGTGAAGATAATTTTTTAAAATTTATTAATAGTTTATTTATCACTCCTATTCATAGCTCAGGAACATGGGTCAGTGATTCTATGTGAATCAGCCCAAAGAAATTCTTTATATTCCAAAATCACTTTACGCTCTGAAAGATACTAGCCTTCCTCTTCTCCTCAAAAGCTTTCATAGAATTATAATTTCTGTAGAAATCTGCATATGCCTTCTTCCTTGGTTCAGCCACAGCAAACTTATAGAAAGCTCCAAACCCCAGGGATACAACAAATGCTCCAACAATATGAATCCGCAGGCGCCTGGCCAAGAGGCCACGCATCTGAGGTTTGGCCAAAGCACTGGAAGCCATGGTAATTACTGTCCTTGATGGGTATGCCAACCTCAACGCATCCTTCCCAGCTGAGGTACACACAAACTTCTGTGAAGAGAATTTTTTCAAGAAAAAATGGAAATAATGCTATGGAAGCAACTTACAAAGTAGCTGATGTGCTTGGCGGGGAAAGGGAAGCCATTCAGTTATGTAGAAATTGTGGAAAAATGCGTTGTTGAAATTGTAGGATGTTTAGACCCTGACAACATTTCAAAGTACAAACAACTGCCTCTTTCAAGGAGAACCACAACTGGTTGGCAGCAGGATTTAGCCTTTAACTTAAAGGAAAAACTCCATGCAATACTTCACAAGGAAAGTATGTTAATAGGTTATTCTTTTGCTTTGGATAAATCAATTGATGCTATTGGCTTGGTACAGGTTTTGTACTTCATTTGCATTTGAGTCATAACAGAAGATTTTCCATGCTATGAAGAGTTACTCACTTTGGGCACTCTTGCAAACAGAACATGGGAAACAGGTATCTCCAAAAACTTCCAAGTTCAATGTTACAGAGTTGGACTGAATTTGGTAAATATGTGAGTGTATGTAAAGATGGTGCACCTCCCATGACAGGAAAACATGAAGGGTTTTATTGCACAGGTTAAAAAAAAAATATTTACAGATTCAGATGCTCTTGCTTCTTTTCACTGTATCTTGCATCAGCAAAATCTCTGTGCTAAAGCTATTTTAAGTGACCCTTGCAACAAGTTATAAGTATTAAATATTATTAACCATATTGGTGTAGATGCAACACAGCATTCTGTTTCCCAGCATGTAGTGTGGATTTGCAGTGTCATTCTAACGTAGATTGGCTATCACAAGCACAGGTGCTAGCCAACATTTTATCTCCAAGAGAACAGGTACTTAAATTTTATGAAAAAAAGAATCAGCAATCAGAACTATTGAAAGAAGATTTCTATAGAAATGCATCTCTGTGTGATATGTCAACTCAAAATGACTTGAATATTTCTTCTGTGAGGTAAAACTAAGCCTATATGTGGCCCCCCCCCCCAAAAAAAAAAATCCAAGCATTTTGAAAAAGCTATCTTTTTTCAAAGGACTTCTCCAAAAGGAAATTTTTAATGAACATTTTACCCAGTTAGTAAAGGGCATTGATGAGCAAGATGATATATGCAAATCATTTGAAGAATATGCAGCTGTTACAAATCCATTAACTGGAGAATGCAATGACGTGACTCTCAAAGAAAAACAGATAGAGTTGATTGAGCTCTCAGTAGGTGACATTTTAACATCATTATTTGATGCTAAAGAAAGATCCAATTGAAATATGGAAAAACTGCAGTAGAATACCCACGCCTTCAGTAACATGCCCCCAAAATTCTTTCTTTTCAACCACTTATCACTATGAATCTGTATTCTTCTACCCAATCCAAATCAAGGTGCTCTTAAGGTCACACATGACCGATACCCATCTAGAGGATCAACTGAAACTGGACCTCCATGTTGCAACTAACTATTCAAATACTTCCCAACAAAAAGCAGACACCACAAAGTTATTAAAAGGTCATTTAACTTTAACATTAACAAATAGTTTTCATTTGTTGGAATTGAGTACATAGTAGTTCAGTTTTTACAATATAATGTACATTTAAAAGTATATCTAATTAAAGTTTCTTGCATACAGCCTTATTTGATTATAACTAGATTGATGGCAGCCTTCCAACTTGAAAAGGTTTCCCATCCCCATCTTAGGCAGATGATGAAAACCAGAAACTCAGGTGAATTACTCAGGTTCACAGTGAATTATTGAATGGGCTGCCTGTAAAACTTGAGACCTGATTGCTGACCTTGGATTCTTTCACAGTTTATCATGATGCTTTTTGAAGTCTTCTTGACCACCTTAATGCAAAGGGCTTTCTCTTCTCTGAACATGAATTATATTTGTTGCCTGAACATTTCATTCAGCATTTATTTACTGTTTTTTTAGTTGGCTTTTTATATGTGTAAGCCATCTCCCAAGTAGACTGACAGTTCCTCAAGAACTAGAGTATTCTCTAGGAAAATATTAATAGGTGATGTTTAATCTAGAGCAAATCTCTCAACCTCTATAGATCTTGTTTCTCAGTTATAAAATGGGGATATGAATTTAATCCTAATACAATATTATTATAGTTAAAATTTCTCTGTAACGAACTTCGCTATTGACATACCTTTTTTTTTTTTTGAGACAGAGTCTCATTTTGTCACCCTCAGTAGAGTGCTGTGGTGTCATAGCTCACAGTAACATCAAACTCTTGGGCTCAAGTGATCTCTTGCCTCAGCCTCCCAGGTAGCTGGGACTATAGGCGCCCACCACAACGCACAGCTATTTTTAGAGACAGAGTCTAGCTCTTGCTCAGGCTGGTCTCAAACCTGTGAGCTCAGGCAATCCACCCATCTTGGCCTCACAGAGTGTTAGGACTCTGGGAATAGGAAATTTAAATACACTAAATTTAAAAACACTAAAATTATACTAAATTTAAAAACTATAATTATACTAAATTTATAATTTAAATTAGTATAATTTAAAAACACCAGGTGAATAGGAAATTTAAAAACACTAAAAATTATACTATGTCAATTATGAAATATTTATTTTAATTGGCATTATGTATAAGTGATTTAACAAAATACATTTCATTCTTTTAATTTTTATTATTTCTAAATTATAATTATCTTAATCATAGAACTTTGCCTTTTTTTTTATTCAAATCCTATTTTTTAAAACTTAGAAATCTGTAAGAGAAGTACTCAACTAAAAATATGCCCTGTGCCTTCTACTTGTATAACTATTAATACATTGCTTATTGTAAAATATGCTCATTTTAGTTACTGATCTCCAGTGATTCACACTCGTTATTCTCAGGGGTCCCTATGTAGCCCAGATTTACAGAGAATAAAAAGGGAACAGCTGAATGCTGTTTTCATTGACATGCTAACTTAGTGCAGGTGCCTAAGTCCCAGACTAAGTGTGGTCAGAGTAGGAGAAGTTATGTTCATCAGAGAAATAGTAAGCTAGAAAGATCTGTTGTTTGTCGTCTGTCAAAATCTGCACAAAAGGTCAACCTACGACTTGTTGCTTTAGCACATGAACTCCTTACATATCAGGATGTTGACCCGTGGATGGGGAGTGGTTATTTAGAGATGTCTTGTAAATCATAAGAAAATTCCCCAAATATGCCTCCGTTAGGGACAGTTAGTACAGTGTGGACTCATTATTAACTTACATTAATTAGTCAGGAATATATTTGCAAAATCATAAACTCTTGGACAAGGAAAAATAGAAAAAAGGAGGAAAGCACACTCATTGTCTCACAATATAAAGACCATCTTAATGACACTTCAGTATATTTTCTTTAATAGTTTCTATGTGTTCTTTTGTTATTTTTAATAACAATTCCAAACATACAGTAAAGTTGAAGAATTTTACAACAAACACCCATATTCCCAAACCTACGCCAGACTGTCAGCATCATACCATGTCGTATACTTGCTTTATTACGTGTCTTCGTATCTATCCATCCCTCTGTCTGTCCATCAATACACCTCGGGATTGTTAAAATCCATTTTGAAGTAATCTCAGACATTAGTAAGCTTCTCCCAAAATAATTCAGCATGCATAAAATTAATTAGAGTTTAGTATTTGATATAATTTTTGAGGTAAAATTAATATACTGAAATATAAATTTAGGCATACAATTGCTGAGTTTTGATGCATACATTCATAGAGCCAGCCCAAATGCTATCAAAATTTTGTTGTGCACTTTTATTTTTTCACATAATTCTATAATGTAAGCATCTTTCTTGTTATTACAAATCTTAGTAGGTGTAGTTTTAATCACACATCAACCCATGAATGGATTAATAATCTGTGGTACATGTTTACCATGGAATATTATTCAGTCATAAAAAGGATGGAGGCTTTACATTTTTTGTATTAACCTGAATGGAGCTGGGAACATTCTCCTTAGCGAAGTATCACAAGTAAAGTGTCATTGAAAAAGCAAGTATCCAATGTACTCAATACTAACATGAAGCTGGTAGACAGACAAATACATGCCCACACAAGAGAAAAACTCTATTAAATTCAGTTGGAGGAAGAGTGGAGGAGGGAAGAGGACAGGGGAATTGTGAGCTCACACCTAACAGGCACAATGTAAGGGTACATGGCACACCTCCTGGGCGAGGGGCACAACTACAATAGGGATTTTACCTAACAAACACCAACATGTAACCTAATCATTTGTAGCCTCATATTAATCTGAAATTAAAAATGATAATAAAATAATATCTGTGATATTTTAAATTAAACTATTTTAGTTCATCTTGAAATTATTCTTTTGTTTTGATTTGAGTTAAAGGTTTAAATGGATCATTTTCCAAGTAGTTAAATGTATGCACTGGAAACCATGAGTCTGTGCATGTGTATTTTCCCATTGACATTTCTTATTTCTTTCCTCCTTCATGTATGTAAATTACTTTCCTTATAATTATGATTATCTAATGTGTCAAATTGGTTTTTCCATATGTATTATGATACCTTCCATGATCATGCCTTAATATTCTCCAAAAGTATCAATACCTCAAATAATGTCAAATTCTTACATTAAACAAAATGACTTTGTTTTAACCTCTGTGATGAAATTAGGGCCCAATGCCTGAATAGTCAGTCGTGGCCCCAAATTTCCCCTGTTTTGTTTAGAAGCAGGTTTTTCTTTTGCAGATTGTCAGGCTCAGAAGTTGATTGGGAGCCCTGTTTCTTTAGAAGGCCACATCCTAGGCTCATATGTATTTCTTCCTCTTTTTTATATACTTTTCCCCAACTTTGTCCAAATGGCCTAGGCCACATAAGTTAGTGTAATGTACCATTTTATGCTTTCCTATAATAAGGACTAAATTCAGAGTATAGGATTTGTCATGTTATATAGATATTAACTCACCTCATACCAATTAAAATGATCATTTTCAGTACCCTAATACATTTACCATGGGAAACCCTGAGTCTGTACCTTCATCTGACTTGTGTGAGCTAAACTACCTGAAGTGCGATAGGAGAAATAGTTATGATGCAGCAATACCAATAAAGAAACACATTTCTAATAGAACTGTCTGACAAAAGTGGGAGTGGGCTGAGAAGTAGGGAGCTCCTTGTTGCTATCTGTACTTGAGCAGAGCTCTCTGACAGGAGTGGCTAGGAAAGAATTCCTGCCAGGAGGGGTGGGAGGGGCGAGAGGGGTGGGAAGTCAGCATAACATTTCAGGTTCTGTGGTTCAGCTACCTATATACTCGAGTATAAGCCGAGTTTTTTCCGGCACAAAATTTGTGCCGAAAAACCTGAACTCGGCACAAATTTTGTGCGGAAAAAAACTCGGCTTATACTCGAGTATATACGGTAATTGTTGCTTTGCCTTTTGGATTAGTTATGATTCAATGTCAAATTTTCTTTTTCCTAACAGGAAATAAAGGAAAAAAAGAAATTCTGCAAGATGTATATAGAGGACCTTGTGAAGGAAGCCACAGAAATCAACATGAAAAATGAAGCTTTGCAGAAGCTTTGGCCACAGATGTTCATTGAGCTTGTTAGGGATGCAGTCAGAGAAATCCACAATAAAAATTCCTATATGAAGTTCTGCCTGCAGCAGATAACTGACCAAAAATAAAAATAGCTTTTAGTAATAGCTGATTTGGGCAGTTTTATTGTTTGAAGGCTAAAAATATGCAGATTATACATGTTAAAACAACATTGTCCTACAAACTAGAAAGTCTAGCATCAAAGCATGTATTGCCCACTGTTCTCATAGTAAAAGCAGGAGAAAGAGAGGATTAACTTTCTATAAGTGAAGGTCAAACACCCTTTTGAGACTAAGCGGTCTTTAGAGACGGCTTGGCACTGCATCTGCCGTCCTTGCTTGGATTGGTGCCCCTGCTATAGCCCAAAGCACGTAGTATTTGCTGAAGATTCAGAATGAGTTGCTTCTGCCTACTTTTCAGCTGATAATTTTCAGTTATTCATATTTTTATTTTATGTCATGATGTAAAAGCCAAAAATATGTTCTTTTTTATGAGTGAAGAATAAACTTATCCATAAATTAGTAAAAAGAAATACATTTGCCTTCTTAACTAGTGAGAATTGTCATATTTATTATATGCTGTTCTGTAGTTGTATAAGGTCTCTGTTGTACACCTATATGGGAGGAGACCCCATTTTGCTAGGGATAAATCCTTGGCAACATAGGAGGCCCTGGGAGTCACTGTGGGCATAGAATATGAAATGAGTCAAAACTGAGGTAGAAAAAATGCTTTGTTTTAAAGGATCTTGAGTGGGTGTAAAAATCAGTAAGTCTTCTCAGAAAGGTATTTCCTTCCATTGTTAGTCACTCTGGGGCTCTTTCATAGGCGTGCATGTGTACCTGTGCCTCCAAAGTATTAGAGATACATGGGTGAAAGAAAGGTTTTCATGGGCAGCGCCTGTGGCTCAAAAGAGTAGGGCACCAGCCCCATAGGCCAGAGGTGGCGGGTTCAAAACCCAGCCCCGGCCAAAAACTGCTAAAAAAAAAAAAAAAAAAGAAAAGAAAGAAAGGTTTTCATTTAGTAAACAAGGTGCAGAAGGGTTTGGTCTAATTCATGCTGGTGAGAAGGATGGTGGCAAACTATTACGAAGGCTAGAGAATATATAATTTCACAAGATCAACCTTAGAAGTCAACAAATAGAAATTTTCCAATTTGCTCAGATTTTACCTAGAAGCTATTATGTCTGCAGGATCACCAGGATGTGGGTAAACAAGAATAGCGATAAGGACAGCAAAGTCATGCAGAGACACTTGGAAGGAAGCTGGGTAGGCTGCTATTATGGTTCTAGGAAAGACCCACACCCTTAAGATCTCTTAGTTACCCTTCCCCCAGGAGTGTTCAACTTGGTAGGTTAATATAATTTTTCTGAACATGGCCTTTTAAGTCACACTGTCCTAGGTTGACATGTTGGTACTTAAGCTACCAGCTTACCAGCTTGTGACCCGTCTGAACCTCAGTCTCCTCCTAATGGTATCTACTGCAGAGTGTTGTTGGCTGAGAATCAAATGAGATACGTATATAAAGCATTTCTCCTGATGCCTGCACACAGTAAACACAAAAACTGGAGCTGTTGTTACTCTTTTGGATGCAGGTTGAACCATAGGGTTAGTGCCCTAGGACAAGAAGAGCTAGTTGCAGTTTTTGATCCTTCAGTCTCTCCAATTTGAAGTATAGGGACCATTTGTCATCCAGTAAACAGTGATCTCCTAGGGTTTTTATCTGTTTGGTATCAAAAGGAGATCCCAGTGTGAGGGTGATGTTGAGAGGAGAACCAAGAATATGTTGGTGGACTGCTAGTAATGAGGAAAGACATAAAAACTTGTGATTCCTCAGGAGTGTTGCTTACTCTGTATGCAGGTGCATGGCTTAGCTGTTTAGTAAAAAGCCTCTGTCCATCTTCCTGCATTCTGCCTCTCCTCCCCAACTCAGCCATCCGTGCTGATGGATCCTTGACTCTAAGGTGCATTCTTGGCTCAGTCATTCCAGGAGATTGAGGAACCCTAGGTTAGCACTCAGTGAAAGGCAGCAAGCCTGCCCGGCCACTGCTGGCTCTACCTAGACTTTCTGCTTCAGGCCTTGTAATAGAATTTCTCTCTTTTTCCTGAAACCAGACTTCCTTACTCCTCACCTTTGTTCTCTCCTTCCTTCCTACATGAGTTCCTCCTTGTCTGCCCCCACTATCCCATACTGATTTCTATTTCTTGAATCCTTATTTTATCTAGTCCCCAACTCCCAAAGGTTGTGTCTTCCCATCTGGTTCTATCCCTTAAATTCATTTTGCTTATTGGAGTTCCTGGGGAAGGATAATCCCTACATAAAAGGATAAGAGAAAGGGCAGTGCCTGTGGCTCAAGGAGCAGGGCGCCAGCCCCATATACTGGGGATGGGGAGTTCAAGCCCAGCCCCAGCAAAAAAAAAAAAAAAAAATTAAGAGAAACTGGGTTTGGGATCAAGTGAGGGTCCTATACTGTGAATGAGTGGTGATCCAGGGAACTTTGTCCTTTCTATTTGGGATTTTCCAGGGTTTTCAGAGAAGGAGAGCAGCACCATCCCACAGGCAGACTCTCCAAGCTAGTGTGTGCTGAAGGATTGCAAGTTTCATAAAAAATATCTCAAAGAGAAACAATATGTGGTTGCCTCAAAAGCAAAAACATTCAGTATCCCCTGTGTAGAAGGTAGTGTACTCTATGTTCTGGTTCAGCAGCTGGATAGGTAAGTTGTGCTGCTAGATCTGGCGTGGGTGACTAAGTGTGCTGGTGGATCTGAGGCTAGTTGTGCTGATGAGTCTGAGGATGCTGCTGGTATCAGATCCCCACTTCCTGAGCTTCATTCCACCAACAGCAAGGCCTGGCTTGTTAAGGGTGCAGCTCTACCCTGCTCCCGACCTAATCTGGGAGTCATACAGTCCTCACTGGGTCACAATAACCAGAACAAAGATTCATTGAGAAGTGTTGTGCACTGTTATAAGGTCTTTATATGCATTTCACTTAATCTGCTAATACTGTGTTAGATGCGTGAGTTATCCCCATCAGAACATTAGGAAACTGAGGCATAGAGAGGTTAAAAAATTCACCCAAAGATATTTCAGTCCATAAGTAGCAGACAGGACCTGAATTCACTGTCAGTCTTAAAAATCTGGCATCTGGGAAAAATTGTGATGCCCGTAGTCGTCTTTCCTGATTTGCTTTCGTGTGTTGCTCTTATGCTGAAGAATGGCAAGAATGAAAAAATAAGAATTTCTCAGATATGTGCACATGTACAGCACACGCCAGAACATTAATAAGTACAGTCTAACCACTAATATTTTTAGTAATGTATTTAGTAAAAGTATAAGAATATTGCTGGATTCATACTAATAATGGGTAGAAAATCAACCTGAGGAGACAAGAACAATAATCAAACTGGGGCCGGGTGGGAGGGTGCTGTGCTAATACCGGCAGAACACAATAGTGATTCAGAGCAAAGAGAGCAGCAGAGGTGTCAGGAAGGGATTGGATTTGTGGAGTGTTCTGAAGATGGAGCCGACAAGATTTACTGACAGAGTGGGTGTGGGGGTATGAAAGACGGAAGTCATTGATGATCCCACGGTTTTTGGCTTGAGCACCTGAAAATATGGAGTTGCCAATCAACTGAGGTGGGAGCAAGCTGTTGGTGGAGGGTCTTTCAAGAGGAAGAAGAGGAATGCCATCTTTCATATGTTGAGTTTGAGATAGTGGTTAAGTATCCAAGTGCAGGTGTGAAGTAGGTAAAGGTACACGAGTTGGGCGTGGAAGAGAGAAGTGTGGATTGGGCTAGAATTATAAAACTTGGAGCCATTGGCACATAGCAGTACCTGTTCGTTGTCTTTATGTTTAAGAAAATAAACCTGTCACTTGTTAAATGATTGTCATGGTGTATTTGTCTTTTAATTTTTATTTTTAATTCATCTGTGTTTTTCTGTTGTCAAGTCTTCTGCTGTTTTCCACATGATTTGGTTCACTTTTTATTAAGCTTATTTGGGCAGTAAATAACAATTTACTTATATTTTTTCCATGTTTTGATTCCATGCTCATCTATCATTAACAATTTGTTGACCAAAACATGTCCTCTTTACTTCCTCTTTAGGCAAACCTGACTTATTTTTTCAGCTCATAGTTTAATAAGATATTCTTGAAGGAAACAAAAAAAAAAAAAAAAAAAAGAAGGAAGGAGGAAAAGAAGGGATGAAAGAAATGAAGTGAAGAGAAGGGGGGAGAGGAGGCATGAATGAAGCTGGCTAGTTAGCAAGGCAATATGCAAACTAGAATAAGAAGAGACTGCTCAGGAAAATACTACATTTAAACCTTGAAGAACAAAGTTTAGTTTGTGTAACCCGCTTTTATGGGTCAGCTGGAATGGAAGTGGTTATTGTTGCCAAGAAAGTTCAGAGCCAAGTTTGAAACTTGATCACAGACACTATAGTTCAGCAGTATCGATGGAATATTTGTTATCTTTGATCCTGAATTTCTACTTATGTTTATGTTTTCGTGGTTCATTGTATGTGTCTTTTGTTGCAAGCTACCTCAAATCCTTTATGGAACAAGTTAAAGTATAATTTAAAGCTCCAAAGATTAAATGACTCCTAAAACATAAATTCATTCCTTGGGGAGGGGACTAGTTTGCCGTTTCTGTTCAGGAGACAATGAAACTATTTATTAATTCCTTACACCAGTCCCTCTAAGCCTGCACCATCAGAGTTAACTTTTTTTCTTTGTTTATCTTGAAATATCTCAACATGCAGTACTGCCTGTAGCAGAGTATTTCAAATAAATACCCTGGATCCACCACCAAGCGTAACATTTCTTAATATTCTTCCACCTTTGCTTCATATTTTTAAAATAAAACATAAATAGAGATGGTGCCCTTTTGCCTCCATACATGTGACCACCATCCTGAATTTTATGCTTATACATTCATGTTTTCATACTGTTGCTGTTTGTATACATGCACAGGGAGTTTATGGAAATGAGTTTTTATAGCTTCCAATTTTATTACATGGTATCATGTGGTATGTATTTTTCTGAATAATTCTTTCACTCAGTATTATGTTTCTGAGGATTATCTTCGTCGATATCGGAGAGGAGAGGGGAGTTCTGCTTCTTTCATTTTCACCCGTGTTTGATACATGGCATATGGCCAATGCACGATATAGGTATTTGTTTCCCACTGGTGAGCATTGAGAAATGTCTAGTTTAAAACGAGTACAGACAATTGCTGCTGTGAATATACACGTTCACATGTGTGTTTGATGGATATACAATTAGTAGTGGAATTGCTGGGCCATACCCACACATTTGGCTGTATTATTGTCAAATTGACATTTTAAAAATGATATGTATCAGTTTGCACCCCCACAAGCAGATACAAGTTCCACATATTCACTAGCAGGTAGGATTTTCATTTTTTGCAATCTAATACATTAAAGTGAGTGTGTGTGTGTGTGTGTGTGTTTGTGCAGAGAGGAGAGTGTTCAAGAATTTTTTTAAGGGTAAATTCTGCATAATTTACCATTTTATGAATGAAATTAAATGCACTTAAGTGTATAATTTGATGAATTTGAAACATATAATTAAGATATAAGACATTTTCATCACTTTGTTATTTTGGTCAATCCCGGCCCCTCACCTATTGCAACTATTGTTCTAATTTCTTTCACTATTAATGAATTTTGTCTGTTCTGAAATTTTCTACAAATGAAACCATACATTAGGTACTCTTTTATGCCTGTCTTCTTGTACCCAACATAATGTTTTTGAGAATCACCCACCCTTGTTGCATTTATCAATAATTCATTATTTTTTATTGCTCAGTATAAAGATATCAAAATTTCTTTATCTGTCCATTAATGTTTCCAAGTTGGGGCTCTTATGGAGAAAGATATTTTTGTACAAATACTTTTCTGTAGTGGAGCTGTTGGGTCAGAAAAGTATTATATTAAGTTTAACTTTATAAGAAACTACCATATATTTTATCAAAGTAGTTGTACAATTTTTCCCTCCCTCTAGCAATATATAGAGAGTTCTGGAAGCTCCATATATTTGCCAACATTTGTTGTTGTGAACTTTTTAAGATCTTCAGCTATTGTCCTGTGGCCTTTTCAGCAGTCTCATTGTTGCTTTATTTTTCTTTTCTTTTTTTTTTTTTTGACAAGTATGCAGATGCCATTTATTTGGTCCATAGGTACAGTATAGTCTTATTTGAGTTTTACAAAACATCAAATGTAAATAACCTGAAACTGTAACAATACACAAAAATTGGCTTCTTACACAGACATAACCAGGCAGTACAAGTTGAAAACTTGAGTAAATTAATATTGTTTTACATTAATATACATAGTGCCATTTAACATTTAAAAACAAGTTTCAATGCATAGCACTTGATACTTCTTTGAATCTGTTTCAGTCAGTAAAGAGTATGAAAATGGTTAAATCTAGGCTAAAAATAATTCTTCTTCTAGCCAAAAATAAAGGCATAATATTTATAACCAGGTATCAACTTTA
>CAUYPK010138051.1:0-48275 GCA_963574355.1 Loris lydekkerianus
TTGTCACTCAGACCATTGGAGGGCCGGACTATAGTTAAAAAAAAACAAAAAAAAAAAACTATGAACAAATTCCTATGCACACTGCACATATCTTATTTTGAAGTAAAAAAACAAAATGGGAACAAATACAATCACACTGCCTCATGTGGCCCACAGGCCACAGTATGAGGACCTCTGAGAGGACACTGAATGTTCCCAACACAAAGAAATGATAAAGGATGGATATGCTAATTACCCTGATCTGATTATTATACATTATACATAGTGAAACATTACTATGTGCCCCATAAATATGTACAATTACGTGTAAAAATTAAATTAAATCTAAAAGGGAATAAACTGCCAGGCGTGGTGGTTCACGCTTGTAATCCTAACACTTCTGGAAGCAGAGGTGAGTAGATTGCTTGAGCTCAGGAATTTAAGACCAGCCTGGGCAAGAGCAAGACCCCATCTCTAAAAATAGCCATGTGGTGGACGCCTGTAGTCTCAGCTACTTGGGAGGCTGAGGCAAGATCACTTGAACCCAAAAATTTGAGGTTGCTGTGAGCTAGGACAGCATAGTACTCTACCAAGGACAACAAAGTGAGACTGTCTCAAAAAAATAAAAAAAGGTAATAGTCTATGACATCAACCAGAATATAAACAAACTATTTTATGAAAATATTTCATTTTACTTAACTAGGTAGTATTCAGCATTTTTTAAGATAGGTCAAGAAGGGTGTATTTAATGCATTAACCTCCATGTGAGCTCTATTTAACTTTGAGCCTGGGGCCTCTAGAAGCATACATTACTCACACCCTAAACCTAATTTCTTGACCTATCTTTTTATTTACTTATTTTAGAGACAGTCTCACTTTGCGCCCTCAGTAGAGTGCACTGGCATCACAGCTCACAGCAACCTCTAGCTCTTGGGCCTAGACGATTCTCTTGCCTTAGCCTCCTGAGTAGCTGGGACTACAGGCGCCTACCACAGTGCCCAGCTATTTTTTTGTTGCAGTTTGGTAGGGGCCAGGTTTGAACCCACCACCCTCGGTATATGGGGCTGGCGCCCTACCCACTGAGCCACAGGCACCACCGTCCTCCTTGGCCTATCTTGATCTAATAAACACCACGAACCAAAGGAAAAATTTTTTTGCCAGTGGAGCAATGTGTAACACAATTCACTGTTATTTGAAACATCATTTCTTCATGCTATTGATATTAAATTTCCCCTACATACAACTGAAAAATTACTGAGTAAACAACTCAAAAAAAAAAAAAAAAAAAAAAAAATACAGTTTAGGTCTCAAACAGTACTCTAAATATAAAAGATAAAAATCTCTGAATAAACTAATGCAAATAATTTTAGTACCCACTAAAGAAAGACTTCCATGAATGAAGATAGGACTGGTGGCAGTTATTTATACAATAAACCAGCTCCTGCTTATTTCATAAAACATTTTAAATTTTCAAGTAGAGGCCAAGTGAGGTGGCTCACGCCTATAAGCCTAGCACTCTGGGTAGCCAAGGCGGGTGGGTAGACTGCCTGAGTTCACAGGTTCAAGACCAGGTTGAGCAAGAGCAAGACCCCATCTCTAAAAATAGCCAAGCATTGTGGCGAGTGCCTGTAGTCCCAGCTACTTGACAGGCTGAGGCAAGAGAAACACTTAAGCCCAAGAGTTTGAGGTTGCTATGAGCTATGATACAAGGGACTCTACTGAGGAAGATTGTCAAAGTGAGACTCTTATCTAAATAAATAAATAAATAAATAAATAAATAAATAAATAAAGTAGGGAAACTGAACAAGAAATAAGTTTTAATTTCACTGCTTCTGCCTCCTCCAAAGCTTACTTCTTTGAGACAGGGTCTTGCTCTAAAAAATTGACTTCTCTGAGACAGGTAGTACAGTGGCATCATCACAGCTCAATGCCACCTCAACCTCCTGGGCTTAAGCAATCCTTCTGCCTCAGTTTCCCTCATAGCTGGGACTACAGGCACACACCACCACACCAATTTTTGTATTTTTTGTAGAAACTGGGACTCACCATGTTGCTCAGGCTGCTCTGAAACTCCTGAAGTGATCCTACCTGGGCCTCTCCAAGTGTTAGGATTGTAGTGTGAAATCACCTGACCCACAAAAACCCTAATATGCAGTCTCAGAAACGGAAGTAGTGTCATAGAAAGGTAAATAAGATCTAAAAGCACTTTCATTTTCCTTTTCAGTTCACTTAAAAATTAAGTTTTATTTTCATACACCTTTTTCATATGTCATTGCCTATTCAGGGACCAACACATTTTATCTGCTACATCTAATTCCTTAAAGAACGTCAATAATCTCAGCTTAGATTTCCTGTTTATGATAAATATGGACCCTCTATTTCAGAGACCTTGCTTACCTTACCATTAGATCCTGACCACAATAACACTTTTAAGTTCCACATTCTTCTATACCTACCCCAAACAAACAGGCCCAGGTCAAATCCCTCCTCTCTTTAAATCATCAGTAACTCCCAACCCAGGACTGAATCTCTCTGAACTTCTGAGTACTTAATGAATACAAGTCAATTTTTTACTTAATACAATGTTAGATGATATATTCTCTTAAGTTTGATCTGCAATAAAATATATTTCAAGATAAGAGATCTATGGATACAGTGCACATTTTCTGGGTAAGGGGCACTTTTACCTTTAAAATATACAAAAGCAAACTCTGTCACTAAAACATGCACTCTCATAATATTTTGTAATTAAAAAAAGATAAGGAATCTAATGTAGATCTTGCATAGAACCAGAAATACATTCACATTAGTGCTAATGAAATATTGTACAATGGGAGCTGGGTATGGTAGCTCACTCCTGTAATTCTAGCACCAGGGCAAGAATGCTACAAAGTTCCTGGGTGTGCTTTGTGCTTAAGAGGAACAAGCAGTTCAATCTGACTGCAGCCAAAGATGCAAAATGGACAGTATTACAAAACACTGAAGCCAAAGAAATTAACAGCATTTCCACATTATTTACCACTTACAAAACAACTACATGCACTTGGTTTTTTGGGGGGAAAAAAAAAAAAAAAAAGAGAGGCCCTCCATATGATCTCCATGAACTTGCTCTCTTAAGGACACAAAGCAGCTTAAATTACAACTCGAGAGAATTTCAGACAGCCTATCTGTAAAAATTCACTTTGGGTTTCCAGGGCATCACTTGTTTACCAGTATAAGAATTTTGAGTTAATATGACTTTCAGAAGACAATACCAGCTGTATCTATTTATTCAGAGTTCCATGAGTAGGAATTCTGAAGTCAGGGTAAAACTCATTGGTTATGACAGCCAAAAGTTGATTAAAACATACAGTAAAAAGCTACAACTTCAAGTTTTTTTTTTTGTTGTTGTTTTTTGTTTTTTTGGAGACAAAGTTTTATTACGTCACCCTCCGTAGAGTGCCAAGGTCGCACCTCAAACTCTTGGGCTTAAGGGATTCTCTTGTCTCAGCCTCCCAAGTAGCTAAGACTACAGACAACACCTGCCACAATGCCCAGCTCTTTTGTTGTTGTTGCAGTTGTCACTGTTGTTTAGCAGGCTGGGGCTGGGTTGGAACCCACCAGCCCCAGTGTATGTGGCCTGCGCCCTAACCACTGAGATACGGGCGCCAAGTCTACAACTTCAAGTCTTAAAAGCTTGTTGACAGACACTCCAGCTTATAAACAAGCCTTCAAATTCGGATATGGCTAACAACACCATTATTTATAGAAATCATGTACATGCTTTCTAAAAAGAAACACAAAATGTACATTATTATAAATCAGAAATAATAAATTATTACTATAATTTATTTCTAATTTATATTTTTATAAATTAGAAATAGTAATAATTTATTACTCGCCTGTGGCTCAGTGAGTAGGGTGCCGGCCCCATATACTGAGGGTGGCTGGTTCAAACCCAGCCCCGGCCAAACCACAACAAAAAATAGCCAGGCATGTGGCGGGTACCTGCAGTCCCAGCTACTCAGGAGGCTGAGGCAAGAGAATCACCTAGGCCCAAGAGCCGGAGGTTGCTGTGAGCTGTGACACCACAGCGCTCTACTGAGATTCTCTCTCTAAAAAAAAAAAGAGGAAAGAAAAAAAAAAGAAATACGAAGAATGTAAAATGGCTTGCCTTAATTCTTTTTAATATGTATGATTTAAAGTAACTTGCAGTGTCTATGTCGTCACAGCTCACAGCAACCTCAAACTCTTAGGCACAAGCGATTCTCTTGCCTCAGCCTCCCAAGTAGCTGGAACTACAGATGCCCGCCACAACGCCCAGCTAGTTTTTGTTGCAGTTGTCACTGTTTAGCTAGTTTGGGCTGGGTTTGAACCCACCAACCTCAGTGTATGTGGTTGGTGCCATAACCACTATGCTACGGGCGCTGAGCTTACTTGCTGTATCTAAAATATTCACCAACTGCTTAAAAAGAAAACTCTCAATCATTTTAGCATTAACAATATAAAACATGAATCAGGGGCCAGATGCCATAGCTCATGCCTGTAACCCTAGCACTTCAGAGGCCAAGGCAGGTGGACTGCCTGAGCTCACGGGTTAAAAGACCAGCTGAGCCAGAGAGATATACCCCGTCTCTAAAAATAGCCGGGTGTTGTGGCGGGTGCCTATAGTCCCAGCTACTCAGGAGGCTAAGGCCAAAGAATCACTTGAGCCCAAGAGTTTGACGTTGCTGTAAGCTATGACATCACACAGCACTCTACAGAGGGCAACAAAGTGAGACTGTCTCCCAAAAAAACAAAGAATCAAAACAAATAAAATACAACCCTAAACCATTACAAAACACTTAATATATTATTCTCACAACACTTTGTCAACAAATATTTAAAGAATCCCTATTATGGGCCAGATGCTATGTTAGAATTAGGGATAAAAAGGGGACTATTAACTTAAAAGAATTCATGATCAACTAAGGAACAGTACTGCACACTCAAATATTTTTAAGCAGAAGGCTTACGTATATAAAAATGTCCTAGGTATAAAGAGATGACTGTAGGTAGATGAGTTGTTTACAAACAAGGCAATGGTCAATGCTACCCTGAGCAAGTACAGGAAGAGTGTCTAGCACATAAATGACAACTGACTCTAGGTTATGTGGTAATGACAGCTTTTTTCAGGTACTGGAACTGGAAAATTCACAAAGGTTAAATTATTTGCCCAAGGTCACAAAGATCTGCTAGAATGACTTTTTAAAAAGAAGTATAACCACGTTTCTGCCTACTCAAGACAAGGCAGGTAAGCCTGAATAATGGACAAGTTCCTTTTTCTCTGTCCAATCCAGTCAATGAGAAACCACAAAAAAAAAAAAAAAAAAAAAAAAAAATCTCAAAGGCCTCAGAGAAAAATAAACAGACGTGGCTCGGCACCCATAGCTCAGTGGTTAGGGCGCCAGCCACATGTACCAGGACTGGTGGGTTTGAACCCAGAGAGGCCCTGGTAAACAATGACGACAACAAAAGCGTTGTGGCAGGCGCCTGTAGTCCCAGCTACTTGGGAGGCTGAGGCAAGAGAACTGCATCAGCCCAAGAGTTTGAGGTTGCTGTGAGCTATGATGCCACAATGCTCTACTGAGGGGGACATAGTGAGACTCTGTCTCAGAAAACAAAACAAACAAAAACAAAAAACGTTATCTCGGTCTCGGAAGCAACCTCTTTTTATAAGTATCCCTACATTAGGACATTAAGATTTAAAGAGTTATATTTTTTAAAGTCCAGGACATTGACCAAATTAACTTAATTTTAAATTTTACTTAATCAAAATTACTGAGACAGACCCAGCATCAGTACACTATTTACCACAAGTAACCAGAGTAATCTACCAGACAGGTAGAGAACGCAAAAGAACTGCTAGGACAGTTATACCTTCAAAAAGTCTGTAACAGTTGTTGAAATGATACACAGGCACTAAAAGAAAATAAACAAGCTTACACTGCATGTTAACAACAATCTATAAATTATGTTTATTGTGTAATAACCACCAGATTCTTACTCTTCCAACTTATCTGGCCTGGATTCCCATCAGGCATGGCCCTATTAGCTGCACATTGGCCTATGAAGAAAGTGGCACAGGGAAATCCACTGGTTTAATACTGAAACTTGGCAGTAAATTTAATCCATCCACTCTGATGGCATACTAGTTAAAGGAAATATGGAGGTGTCATGATCATCAAACCAAGCCACAGGAAGCACTCTGAAGAATGTGCTGAGGCCAAGAACCTTTCCAAACAGAAGACTGCTTGCCTGCTCAGCAGGACTAAGCTAATATTACTAGTTTAGAGCAGGAAAGAAAACAGTGATTATTTTTTCAAAGCATACTACAATGATATGAAATAATCCTTGCCCTCAAGAATCCTAAAATCCAGTCAGGAAAACACACACACACACAAATCAATAAATGCAGCATTATGATTCAGAAATAAAGCATATACAGACAACCAAGAAATACAAAGAGAAAATCATGGGGTAGAACAGTGATTTTCAACTGGTGTGCCCTGAGAGGATCTTAGGTATGTGGCAGAAATCATTAATTGGGCTGGGAGGCTGTGAGTAGACCTCCTGTGTTTGGGAGACCAGCATGAGATTCCTCTCAACTAAAAATAGAAAAACTAGCTGGACAACTTGGTGTGCGCCTATTGAATCAGATACTTGGAGGCTGAGGCAAGAGGATCACCTGAGAACAAGAGTTTGAGGTTACTGTGACCCAAAGTAACAGAGTAAAATTTCATCTCAACAACAACAAAATTAATTGAATGATTTCTGAAAGACATTCAAAGCACAGTTTAAGTATATTCTTAAGTATATTAAGTATACTTTTTTTTTTTTTTTGAGACAGTCTCACTTGTCACCCTCCATAGTGCGCCATGAAATCACAGCTCACAGCAACCTCCAGCTCTTGGACTTAGGCAATTCTCTTGCTTCAGCCTCCCAAGTAGCTGGGACTACAGGTGCCTGCCACAATGCCCAGCTATCTTTTTGTTGCAGTTTGGCCAGGGCTGGGTTTGAACCCACCACACTCAGTATATGGGGCCGGGCGCCCTACTCACTGAGCCACAGGCGCTGCCCTCTTTTTTTTCTTTTTTTTTTTTTAATCAACATAATTCAAGTGTGCTCCCAAAGTTTAACTATAGGTACAAGTGTGCCATGACATAAAAATGGTTGAAAACAATGGGGTACAATTTTGTTTGAAGAAGTGAACTGAAAAGGCCGAGTCCCATGTCCTTCTCTCTTTACATGTAACCTCTGTCTGCTGTGTTACTCTGTATACAATGGGTGCTTGCTTGATTTAAATGAGAAGAAAGTTCTTGTCAGGTTGGCAATTTCAAGGAAGAACTGGAATGAAGAAAAACAAGTAGGCTGCAGTTTTGACTTGAGTCCATCAAATTACCTTAACAGAAAAATAAAGGGGCAATTGATACCACATTTGCTAAAAAAGATTCCTACCTGTCCACTTAAAAAGAGAAAAATTCCCTATATTCTGTAAAGAAAACAGAGACCAAGATTCAGAAGCATTTTTCTTTACTAGTAATCTCTGACATTAAAAAGTTAATTTCATGAAGTGGTGCCTGTGGTTTCAGTGAGTAGGGCACCAGCCCCAGATACCAAGGGTGGCAGATTCAAACCTGGCTCCCGCCAAACTGCAACAACAACAAAAAAATAGCCGGGTGTTGTGGCAAGCACCTGTAGTCCCAGCTACTCAGGAGGCTGAGGCAAGAGAATCGCCTAAGCCCAAGAGCTGGAGGTTGCTGTCAGCTGTGACACCATAGTACTGTACGGAGGGTGACAAAGTGAGACTCTTATCTCTACAAAAAAAAAAAAAAAAGAAAAAGTTAATTTCATGAGAGCCACAAACCAGGATAGCTAAAAATTTTCCCAATAATTAAAAAGACATTTTAAGTTTCTCTAAAAAGGATTAACAAGTTTACTCAGTAGGAAGTGCGGCGAAAAAGTATCTTGTATGCTGATGCCAAAGAAATTAATTTAATGAATAAAAATCAGGCCTAAATTCCATTACCAATTAAGCACAATTTCAGATTATTATGTGCTATAAATTCTTATCTTCAACCTACTTTAAATCACTTTCCCCTTCCCTAGGACCAACACCACAGGTGACAAGCTGTATCTTTTTTAAATGACCTCAAAATAGCTAATGTAACTTTCTAAAACAATAATTTATTCTTATTTAGCATTTTACTGTTTTTCCTGCAGCCATTTTATTCAGTGGGTTTCACAACCACCCAGAGAAATAAGATAAAGATTACCCATCCCATTTAACAAATAAAATGAAGACGAGAAAGGTTAAGAGACTAGCTTAAGGTCACATGACTACTTGGTTGTGTATGAATTCCGAAGTCAGTTAATGTGTCTCTTCGCTGAGACAACCTTAAAATAGGATCATAAAACCTTATCTAGATAACATAAATATAGTAATCTTAAAAGTTAGAATGGAAAAGTAAACATACATTACTCCAAATTTACTTTGCCAGATGAAAGGACTAATTTTACCAAGGTATACGTAATATCTCATTTATTTTCAAAAAATATAACTATTTTACCTGCAATACCAGCACTTGGGAAGCTGGGGCGGGTGTATTGCCTGAGCTCCCGAGTTTGAGACGAACCTGAGGAAGAGAGAGACCCCTTCTCCAAAAAAATAGGCGGGGGCTGTGGCAGGCACCTGTAGTCCCAGCTATATCTGGGAGGGTGAGGCAAGAGAATCGCTTGAACCAAAGAGTTTGAGGCTGCTGTGAGCTAAGATGCCACTGCACTCTACCAAGGGTGACCATGTGAAACTCTGTCTCATAAAAAAAAAAAAAACTATTTTAGTTTAGCATTGTCTCAGACTCTAAATGCCAAAACTGTGCCCCCACTTTTAGGAAGTTAATGAAAAACTAAAACAAAAGCCTGTACATAGACACAAACTAAGTAGCAAATGCCAGCTGAGCAGACTTAAAAATCATTCACACTCTTGAAAAACTGAGTATCAAATGGAAACAATTGTAATCTTAATTACAGTTCTCCTATCCTTATAGATATTGGCACATTCACAGAAAGACTTGTACAAAGCCCACAAATTCCAACCATGTTAATTCCAACCAGTATTTCTAAGGCTGAAGGAAAAGATTACAAATTGTGCTTACCTTAGAACTTACACTAATATTGATCTCTTTGCATGTTTAAGTGTGAAAATAAGCCTCAATAAAACCCTCCAAAATGTATGGTCTCTAAACCTCTCCTCTAATTCCTCTGCTTCCCTCCCCCAGGGGTGTAAATGCGACACACACAGGCCTCATATACAGGCCTCTGGCCTTTTTTTTTTCTAACACAACTAGGACCTTTGTTCTGAGCGTCGGTTTTTTACCCCAGTCAATAGCTCTTTCAACTTTCTACCCTGTATTTTTTGTTTTGTTTTTAAGAGAGGTTTTGAGCCTCAACTTGCCAGGCTTTTAAAAAATGAAATGCCAAAAATATCTTATGAGACTCTCAAGAGGAATAGAAAGTTAAACACACCACTGAAGGGCCTAGATACGGACTAAAGCCTGGATATCGGGTGATTTGGCAGCCCAGGCAAGACCGGGGAACACGACCAGGAAGGGAGACAGCCGGAGAGCAGTGATATGTCCATTCAGAACAGATTCACTGCGCTATTAACCATACCCCCACAAGGCACACAGACACATTCCTTCCCGCATTAACTAAAGGAATTAAACTATGACCACCGCCAGACGCGATGCTTAGGCTAAATCTCTCCTAACGTAAAACGGCATTGTCAAAAACAAAGATGTCTTAAGGGTTTGGAAGCAGCTCCTTCCGTTCTCTCCTCACCACAGACGGTAACTAATTCTCTCTTGTCCTCATCAGTAGTTCAAATATGCTATTTCCCCCCGATGTGTATGTGCTTTTAAATGGTCATGAATGTTCCCCCCTAACGAATTAAAAAATTGTTTCTCTCAGGAAGGGAGAGACCCAGAGAAGGACTGGGGATTTTACAACGTTCGTAATCTGAACTCCTCTTTAACTTGTTCCTGTACTAGAAAACCACTCACTATGGAGAAGGAAGAAGGGTTGAACTGATGGGCAAACGTTATAATAGGTTTTATGTAATCCACATATAAATAAATTAATCGCCTGACTCGCTCTGAATGCTAATACGATTGGGGTGACAATTGGCCTCCCTCCCTCCCCCCGAGTCTTGGTTAACCCCACCGCCACCACCAATTTCCATTCTCATGTATTTAAAAGGATGCTCCGATCCACTCAGCCAAGTTTCTCGGCCTCCTTCGTAAGCCCCTACATTCCCCTCTTCGTCGTGAGCCTCAACTTTCCACAGGCAAAAAACTGCCCGCGCAGACCCTGCCTCCGGGCTCGCCCGCCCTCAACCGTCCCCCGGGCAGGAAACCTCTTACAGCGGTCTAAAGTCACTCCGGCCTCGCCCTCCTCTGACCCTCGCTTCCCACAACTGTTGTCACTCGAGCTGCTCCCTACTTTCCATTTCCGGGCCGTCCCCGGCCGCCGAGCCTGCCCTCTCCCGGTTTCCGGGCCCCCAGTCCCATTTCCGGGGAACCCTTGCCGTCCCCACACCCCCCACCTGTACTTCCGGCCCCCCACTTTCTCTCTTCCCAGACGCCCTCCAAGCTCCAAAGCCCACTTCCGGCCCCCCCGACCCCCGCGGGGCTCCCCGACACCCGAACGCCTTACCCCGGCTCCTGAAGGGCCGCGCTCATCGCGGGAGGCCCGAGGGGGGACCCAACGATCCCCCCGCTCCCGCCCGGCCCGGGTCGCTCAGGCCGCCGTCTCCCTCGAGCGCCTCGCCCGTCAACCCCCGGCCCGGTCCTTCCGCGGCCCCGCCGCCGCCGGGAGCAGGCCCAGCGGGGGCCGAATCGCGGGGATGACACCACCGGGCTTGCTGGGACTTTCTGTTCCAGCTCCTCCCCCCGCCCCCAACCCCTCAGCACGGCCCCCTCCCCCCAGGCCTGCCCCCGCCACTCGGAACTGCGCCCCAATTACCTAGTTAGGCCCCAAAGTCTCCGGTCCGGACTCGGTGGCGCGGCAGCAACTTCCAGTCGTTCCCCCCACCCCCCCCGGCGGCGGCGGCGGCGGCGGCGGCTCTCGGGTCCCTTCAATTATCAGCTGAGCCGCAGCACCGCGCCCGGCGTGCGCCTCCGCCCGCGCTGCCTCCCTCCCGGCCCGCTCCGACACCCTCAGGGAACTACTTTGCCCTCCGGCTTCGGATGACTGGCTAGTCCGCGGGACCTGCCCCGGTGCCTACTGGCGACCCATCTCATAGCCCCTCCCTCCTCCGCCGCCCGGCTCGACTCCCCAGCGGCCTCCGATCTCCTCCCGATCCCTTCGAGGGACCAGGAAGGAGACTGTGGACGCCTCTTGGTATCCCTCCGCCGGGGTCACCCCCCCTCCCCTCTGTGGTAGCAGGAACTAATTCCCCTTCGGGTCACCCGGGACCTAGAGGTAGAAATTTCACGAATCTAGATTCCTTGTGACCCCTGAAAGAGGGGACGACCACCTCAAGTTAGAGTATCCCCTGCCAGCTCAAAAGCGGGGTTTCATTTAAACTAGGGTTTTGGCCCCATGACCCCAGTCAAGCCCCGCCCCTTCCTGGTTGTCTTAGCGACGGCGGTGGCGTCCCAAGATGGCGTCGTGGCTGCCGGAGACTCTGTTCGAAATTGTAGGACAAGGCCCGGCGCCCAGCAAAGACTATTACCAATTATTGGTCAAACGATCTCAGGCAAGTGCGGCCGCGGTTACCCTCTCTCGTAATTCCCTACCCAGCCCATTTGGGGCCCAGCACAAAGGCCGCGCTAGGCAGAGAGCGACCGGCCTGCCGGAAGCTCCCAGTCCCAGCCCCGAGCCGGCAGATTTCCCTTGTTAACTCGGCCTCCTCGGCCCAGCGGCCCGCGTGTATCCACCTTGTCCCCGGCAAGCTTTCTTTGCCGTCCCAGGGTGCCACCCGCTCCCTTCCCGCTACCCTGGCTTCCTACCCGCAGAGTTCCTCAGCACGAAGAGAAAAACAGGCGCCTCTATCCTACTCGCCGCCTCACCTCAGTGTGGCAAGGAGGGAAAGAAAGACTCAGCCAAGTGTCCCAAGGAGGAGCCGGCAGGGGAGGGGAGAAGGGAAGGTCTCTTTTCCCTAAAGGAAAGGGACTTAATCAAGGATAATTTTTTTAAGACTACCGCGGTAGTCTTTAAGAGTACCGAGGCCACATAAAATCTTTATTTCTAGTAGGAATTGATGAGCGAGAGCTCCCGTCTTACCTTTCTGGAGCCCCTTCTATCCCATTGAAAGTGTGTGGGGCGGGGGAAGGGGGTGGTACAAAATATTTAAGCTTCTCTGCGCGTCGGCCCCACCCATAATGACATCTGCTCCACAGTAGTAAGACCGAAGATTATGTTATCTCTGGAGAAAAGTAACCATCATACTGTTTTTATGACTACTTTAGTTGTTGAAGGTGGGCTTTTGATTTATTGTGCTCATGAAATTCTCAAGTTGAACTGAGCCTCAACTGGAAACACATTTCTTCTGATTTCTGAGTGAGCTTAGTCCTGTCACTGAGTTATTCGTGCACTTTGCACTTTGAATAGATGGTATTCTTATAAAATGAAATTAAGAACTTAATATATATTTGGTTTTATGTGGCTATTGATAAATTACATCAGTTTTTTTTCCCAGGAGCTCTTCAATAGTGAAATTTTTATGTGTTTAAAAGCATCTTTTAAAACAAAAATAATAGTATACTATTTTATTTTGTAAGTCTAAAGTTCAGAACTATTACAAGCATAATACCAGCCTGTCAGATTTTTTAAATTTTACTTATTGTTTTTGTAGAGATGGGATCTCTCTGCCCAGGCTGGTCACTATCTCCTGGCATCAAGCAGTCCAACTGCCTCAGCCTCCTAAAGTGCCACTGTGCCCAGACCCTCGAATTTTTAATTAAGCTGGTTTTTAGTGAGGTTTTCACATTTAATTAGGGATTTCTTAAATGCTGAAATTTGCTGTTTTCCTGTAAAATCGTGCAGTCATTTATGTACATTTTTAGGAAGATTATTTACCTTTTCATAAGATTTTTAGTCATAATATTTTTCACTTTCTAACATGAGTGATCAAAACATAATGACATTTTATAATTTTTTATTATTTGATATCTTCATCTACCTCAAGTAAGATACACTATTCTTTTTTTTTTTTTTTTTAGAGAGACAGAGTTTTATTTTGTCGCCCTTCATAGAGGGCTGTGGCCTCACAGCTCACAGCAACCTCCAGCTCTTGGGCTTAGGTGGTTCTCTTGCCTCAGCCTTAGGAGTAGCTGGGACTACAGGCGCCCACCACAAAGCCCAGCTATTTTTTGTTGCAGTTTGGCTGGGGTTAGGTTTGAACCTGCCACGCTCCGTATATGGGACTGGCGCCCTACTCGCTGAGCCACAGATGGCGCCCAAGATACAATATTCTGGTATTTACTTTAGGAGCTTTTAAAATTTTTCTTGTGAGCATTTTCTTTTCCTCAGGCATATGATAATACAGGTATGCTACACGTTCTCTTATAAGCCTCAACATATTGAGTATTTGTTTACCTTTTTATTTTAGTAAATCTTAGGAATGCTCCTGGCATTAGCTTTCCTCAAGAATGCTTTTGTGGGATGGCGCCTGTGGGTCAGTGAGTAGGGCGCTAGCCCCATATACTGAGGTTCACTGGTTCAAACCTGGCCCCTGCCAAACTGCAACAAAAAATAGCTGGACATTGTGGCTGGCACCTGTAATCCCAGCTACTGGGGAGGCTGAGGCAAGAGAATCACCTAAGCCCAAGAGCTGGAGGTTGCTGTGAGCTGTGACAGCACAGCACTCTACCAAGGGTGACAAAATGAGACTCCGTCTCTAAAAAAAAAAAAAAAAAAGATTTTATTGGTGGTGTTCTTCAGACTTTGCTCTCAAGTCTAACTTGGACACATGCCTTTCTCTTAACTATTACCTCACTATTCTTAACATTTTTATTTTCTTTTTCTTTTTTCTTTCTTTTTACTTACATGTCAAAAATTCTCCAAATTATTTCAGGCCATGTTCTTTTCGTCAATTATATATAAAATACTTTTCAGGATCTGATCCATTTTCTTTTTTAAGCACACTGAATAAAGCCACTGCAGTTGTACCAGTGAAAGTTAGTGTCCATTCTAATTAATTCACCTTATTTTTAAAGTAAAATTTTGTTGTAAAAAATGGCAAGCCAAAGCATGTACTTTTCAATGAACCATCTTGAGAGTATGCTATTTCATAACCACAAGATAATTTTCTGAGTCTCAGCACAGGAAACCAAATATCCAATAAGAGGTGGTGTGACATAAATGAGTACTAAAGCCTAGAATTAAAATGTGTTTTATAAGATGGAGTTTTTTCTCAAATGACTTTCTAGAATTGTTTCTTGTACATTTCTCTCCTTTCCTTCTGCTTTTATTCCAAAACCTATTGTTTATTATCCAAAACATGCCCCAGGTTTAGATGGATCCTTCTTTCATACTGACTTTGTTTTTTAGTTATTGCTTCTTTGTATCTTTTTTGTTGCTGTGCTTAAATCCACATTTGACATAGATTCAAGGGCAAATCTCTCTCATCAGTGTCATAATCACCAATGGCATAGTCCGGAATAGAACTGTTGTACATAAATATCTCTTTTGTCTTCTTAGATAGTATCATTCAAAATACAGTTTTATGTTTATAGAGACATTTCCCATTAACTTGATACTTGGCAGTGCTTATGGCTCAGTGAGTAGTGCACCAGTCCCATATACCGAGGATGGCGGGTTCAAACCCAGCTCTGGCCAAACTGCAATAAAAAAATAGCCGAGCATTGTGGCAGGCACCTGTAGTCCCAGCTACTCAGGAGGCTCAGGCAAGAGAATCGCCTAAGCCCAGAAATTGGAGGTTGCTGTGAGCTGTGACACCATGGCACTCTACCGAGGGCTACATAATCAGATTCTGTCTCAAAAAAAAAAGGATATAGATTGGGGTCAATATAATTTAGTACTCAAATCTGATCTTTGTAATGATGAGGTTTTTTGTTTTTTTTTTTGAGAGTGGCTCACTGTGTCACCCTCAGTAGAGCACTTTGGCGTCACAGCTGACAGCAACCTCAAACTTCTGGGCTGAAGTGATTCTTTTGCCTCAGCCTCCTAAGTAGTTGGGACTATAGGCGCCCGCCACAATGCCCAGCTATTTTTTTTTGTTGTTGTTGCAGTTGTTTAGCTGGCCTCAGGCTGGGTTCAAACCCACCACCCTCGGTGTATGTGGCTGGCACTATAACCTCTGTGCTACAGGTGCTGAGCCTGAACTTTGTGATGATGATTCCAAGGCTTAGAAAAAAATCTGTGCACTGCTTTCCAGATCAAATGTTCACTCTGTTATTCTTACTCTAGTTTTAGTAGTATACGTATTTTCTCATATTAGATTCTAATTCTTTGAAAACTAGATCCATCATATGTTAGGGCTAGAAAAAATTTTGAGTGCTGTTTATTTTACATGTGGCTTCTAAGAAAGTCTTAAATTGTGTTCCCGAATGAAGATCCTTTCCTTAATTTTATTTTATATTTATTTTTATATATATGTTTTTCTTTTTGAGACAGAGTCTCACTCTTTTGCTCTGGGTAGACTGTTAATGGCATCATAGCTCACAGCGATCTCAAATTCTTGAGCTCAAGGGATCCTCTTGCCTTAATCTCTCAAGTAGCTGGGAGCATAGGCACTGGCCACAACACCAGGCTATTTTTTGAGACAGGGTCTCACTCTTGCTCAGGCTGGTCTCAAACTCTTGGGCTCAAGCAGTCCACCCATCTCAGCCTCCCAGAGAGCTGGGATTATAGGCCTGAGCCACCACACCCAGCTTATTTATTTATTTATTTATTTATTTTTGGAGATAGAGTCTCACTCTGTTGCCCCAGGTTAGAATGCTATGACATCATAGCTCATAGGACCTCAAATTCCTAGGCTAAGGGGATCCTCTTGCCTCAGCTTCCTGAGGAGCCTGGGACTACTGGTATTCTCTACCAGGATTGGCTAGTTTTTCTATTTTTAATAGAGATGAGTCTCACTCTTGCTCAGGCTAGTCTCAAACTCCTGAGCTCAAGCATTCCACCCACCTTGGCCTCCCAGAGTGCTAAAGATTACATGTGTGAGTCACCAAGCTGGGCCCATTTCCTTAATTTTAATCATAATTTGGCATTTTGTATTTTTTTTTAACTCCAAGGTCAGTTCATGAGCAATTGCCAACCTAATGAATAATACAAACACTTTGCTGTGCAGCGGCTTACGCCTATAACACTAGTACTCTGGGAAGCCAAGGTGGATTCCTTGAGCTCAGGAATTCAAGACCAGCCTAAGCAAGATCAAGACCCCACCTCTAAAAAAAAAAAAAAAAAAAGACTCTCACCTCTATTAAAAATAGAAAAACTAGCTGGTCACCCCATGCTCCTGTAGTCCATAGCACTCTAGCCTAGGGAAACAGAGTAAGACTCAGTCTCAAAAAAAAATACACACTTTAAAATCTCTGACTCCACACTCTAGCCCAGGCAACAGAGCAAGACCCTGTCTCAAAAAAACAAAATAATTAATAAGTAAAATAACATAAAATTTATGAGTACAAAGGAAGCAAAACAATCATTTTAGACTAGGAGGATACTATTAACATTATTTTAATTTTGAAATTCTGTTACCTTTGTCCTCTGACAATGGAAAGAGTGCTTAAAGTGACTTAGGTTTAATGTGACAAACAGAAAAGTGTTAGAACAGTAACCATATGCTGAGTAGATGAGAATTGGCAAAGATGGCCTCTTGCAGCTAATGACCCAGGTGGTTGTCTCAAGAGCATCAACATGTTATAATCACTCCAGCAGATGGAAGAAGAATTGGGTAATAGATTAGTCTTTTATATCTATTTTATTAAATCTTACTCAAAATTGCAAAAAGACACCTGAAACTAATGTCATTTGGGGAAAAAAAAATCAAAAAGCTCACCTTGGCTCAGCACCCATAACACAGTGGTTACGGCGCCAGCCACGTATACCCAGGCTGGTGGGTTCAAACCCGGCCCAGGCCTGCTAAATAACAATGACAACTACAACAAAAAAATAGCAGGGCATTGTGGCAGGTGCCTGTAGTCCCAGCTACTTGGGAGGCTGAGGCAAGAGAATCGCTTACACCCAAGAATTTGAGTTTGCTGGGAGCTGTGACATCACAACACTCTACCTAGGGAGACATAATAGGACTCTGTCTCAAAAAAAAAAACAAACAAACAAAAACCAAAAACTCACCTTTCCACTCCTCAGAAAAGTGTCAATTATTTTTGAAACACTTTAGAGTTGTAGCACTAACAAACTGGAAACACCTGAGGTCACATGCTATCCCGTGACAGGAAACTGTCACCTGAGTGACTCCTGACAAAGGAATTGAAATGACCTAGACTTGGTGAGGCTTTGAGAGACAACAAAGAATTATGCTTCTGCCATTTCAAACTACAGACCAACTTTAAAGATTTAAAATCTAAATGCAGTCTAATAAAAATATTAATGCAGGCACTCTTTGACCCAGCAAATCCATTTCTAGGGCTTTTCATATCCCCAAATGGTAGCATATGTACACAAGGATATGAGAACGAGACTATTCCCCAAAGTAAAATAATTGTAAAAACATCTTTCCATGTGTGGAAATGTGGTTAAACTGTGATTCATTCATACCATACAATACTATCCAACCTTTCAGAAACAATGTGGTGCCATGTCTGTTTATTCAGACCAAATACAATTTTAGCAAGAAGAGTTGCTGGGTTAAACATAGTAAGATACTATCTTTTTTAATTTTTTGTCATAAATAAATGTTAGTAAAGTTTTAACTAAATATTAGAAGAGCTAGAGTGGTTAGCTCTTAAGAGTTATGAATTGTTTTTGTTTTCTGCATTTGCATTTCTGAAAGATCTGAGTTTTCTGCAGTGAACATTTTTTCTAACTGGAGAAATACAATGAAGATTTAAAATGAAAAGTGTAGTGTAGGGCTGGGGGTGGCGCCTGTGGCTCAGTGAGTAGAGCGCTGGCCCCCATATACAGAGGATGACGGGTTCGAATACGGCCTAGCCAAACTGCAACAACAAAAAAAAAGCCGGGTGTTGTGGCGGGCACCTAGAATCCTAGCTACTCGGGAGGCTGAGGCAAGAGAATTGCCTAAGTCCAAGAGCTGGAGATTGCTGTGAGCTGTGATGCAATAGCACTCTACTGAGGGTGACAAAGTAAGACTCTGTCTCTAAAAAAAAAAAATAGTGTAGGGCTGGGCCCGGTGGCTCACACCTTTAATCCTAGCACTCTGGGAGGGCGAGGTAGGTCAATCACAAGCACAGGAGTTCGAAGCCCGCCTGACCAAGAGCCAAACCCCCTTTCTACTAAAAATAGAAAAACTGAGGCAAGAGGATTGGTTGGAAGAGAGTTGGAAGTTGCTATCAGCTACGATGATGCCATGGCATTCTACTCAGGGTAACAGCTTGAGACTCTGTCTCAACAAATAAAAAATAAAATAAAATGAAAAGTGTAAATGGATAGTTCTCACTCTGCCATCTTGCCCTGGCCTGCACTCTCACTTTTTGACCAGTGTCACCTTTGAGCTATTTCCCATATGGAATAATGGGACAGCACAAACTCCTGCTATTTTTGTGAGGGAAAATAATCCTAGTTTGACAATTTTAGAGAGTATGCAAATGGTTAATGATTACTTAGAAAATTTTAAGGGTGTTTTAATGTCTAGAAAATTCTAGACATTAAAGGTAGGTAGGTCGTAATTACTTTTGAGAAACTAAAAAATTACTCTTTCTTGCCTTAATGGGTGTGATAGTACTGTTGACCTAAAAAAAGAAATATGGGCAGTGCCTGTAGCTCAAAGAGGTAGGTGCGCCGGCCCCATATACCAGAGGTGGTGGGTTCAAACCCAGCCCCCAGCCAAAAACTGCAAAAAAAAGAAACATGGAGAGTTGAAGAAGGCAAAAGAAGCCACTGAGTAGATTTACTTGACCCTTAAAGAACAGCATATCTCAAGTTATGTAAGATCATATTAAATAAACACCAGATTGGACATTTTGGGAGCTGGATGGGGTGTAAGTAGCTTGACATCAAGGTATTTTCCTAGGGGACCCAAGAACCCCTAAGTCATGCTCTGCTTCAGTTCTCCCACCCTTACATACACACTCAAGGTCCCCAGGAGCCACATGCACAGAGAAGGCAAAGTTGGGCCTATAATCCTAGCACTCTGGATGCTCTGGTCAAGGCAGGTGGATTGCCTAAGCTCAGGAGTTCTAGAGGCCTGAGCAAGAGACCAGCTTGAGCAAGAGTGAGACCCCATCTCTAAAAATAGCTGGGGCCAGGGGCAGTGGCTCACACCTGTAATCCTAGCACTCCTGGAGGCTGAGATGGGTGGATTGCCCTGAATTCACAGATTTGATAACAGCCTGAGCAAGAGCGAGACCCCATCTCTAAAAATAGCTGGGCGTTGTGGCAGGCACCTCTAGTCCCAGCTACTTAAGAGGCTAAGGCAAGAGAATTGCTTGAGCCCAAGAGTTTCAGGTTGCTATGATCTGTGATGCCATGGCACTTGACCGAGGGTGACAAAGTGAGACTTTGTCTCAAAAATAAATAAATAAACAAAAATTTAAAAAAATAAAATAAAAATAGCTGGGTGCCTGTAGTCCCAGCTATACAGGAGGCTGAGCCAAGAGGATCATTGTGGCCAAGAGTTTGAGGTTGCTGTGAGCTGTGATGCTACGGTACTCTACCGAGGGCTATAAAGTGAGACTGTCTCAAAAAAAAAAAGATGATAAAGCTGAGGAAAGGAATTCGATATTCCCCTTTGCTTTTGCTTATTCTTTCCCTGTCCCCAAGGGAATATTGCCCAATGATGAAGATGAAGGTTTCTGCAGACTTCCAAGCTGAGATGCCCATTTTTGCCCACCAGCAACCAGCCACAACCAAAATGTTTTCACACAATATCATTGCTGCTGCTTCTAAAATTCAAAAGTTAGTATAATACTTGTGCTCATGGGCGGCACCTGTGGCTCAAAGGAGTAGGGCGCCGGTCCCATATACCAGAGGTGGCGGGTTCAGACCCAGCCACCTAGGTCTGCAAAAAACTGCAAAAAAACTGTGCTCATTAATTTTCCTCTGCCCTGTTGTTGACATCTTGATTTACCCTCTTTTTTCAGCTTTTGTCTCACGTTCAGGGTCCTTCAGTCACCCCCTGCCCTTAAAAGATATGCTTTCCCTATCTTTATACCTGAGAATATCAGCCCAACTCTGCTAAAGACTTCATCAGGGTGTGTTTTGGTTTTCCTTCCTGCCATCCTTCTCTTCTTCACCCACTCCTCCTGATAGTAGCAAGTGCAGGAAACATGCTGTTCCCTGCCCTACAGGTTAGGCCAGGTGTTAATCATAATAAACTGCATTATCTGTCTATTCCTCATGTCTGACACACTTCAGAAAAATGACTCCCAACCTTGTAATACTCCAGATGTGCCTAATAAGAGTTGTGAAATCTCTTTTAACCAGGAATTTTATGTTTCTTTGAATTTTTTTTTTTTTTTTTTTTTTTGAGACAGGAGACTCACTTATCACCCTTGGTAGAGAGCTGTGGCATCACAGCTTACAGCAACCTCAAACTCTTAGGTTCAAGTGATTCTCTTGCCTCAGCCTCCCAAGTAGTTGGGACTACAGGCACCCACCACAAGGCCTGGCTATTTTTAGAGATGGTCAGGCTGGTTTCAAACTTGTGAGCTCAGGCAGGCCACCTGCCTTAGCCTCGCAGAGTGTCAGGATTACAGGCATGAGCCACTGGGCCTAACTTCTTTCAATTTCTTTTTTTAAGTGTATATGGCACTTTGGGGAGAAGAGGAATGAAATGATACTATGTACCAGTAAGTTAACTAAACTTAAAATAACAATATTCAGTGGTTCCTATATCCTCATTTCAAAATTACATGACAGCGCCAGTATCATCTTTTTCCAGGTAATTTATTCATTCAGCACCTATGGGTGCCTATTCAATCTGGGCTTAATTTGGTCTCACCCTACATTGACACAGGTTTGCTTCATAATTATATGGGGCAGTAGAGCACTTAATTGGGAGTCACTGAATCATGGATTCTTTTATTCCTCCTGCTGGTCTACAAGCTCTTGACCTGGGGCAAGGCACTTAATTTGTCTGAGCCTTAGTTACCTCATCAACATAATAAGGTTACTAGTTTAAGAGATCACTAAGGTATATTCTAGCTCTAAGATTAAAATGGAACTGCACATGAAAGTGTTTTATACTTGAAAAAGCATTGGATTTTTTTTTTTAAAACCTTGAGTCTGAAGATTGACTGTTTTTTTTAAAACCTTGAGTTGAAGATTCACTGTTATGTTATTATAGCTCTATGACCTGGTGTAAGTCTTCACCTGCCTTATGTTCCATTCCTTTTTTCTTTTTCTTTCTCTTTTTTTTTTTTTTTGAGAGAGAGTCTCACCTGGGTAGAGTGCTGTGGGGTCAAAGCTCACAGAAACCTCAAATTCTTGGGCTCAAGCGATTCTCTTGCCTCATTGTCCTGAGTAGCTAGGACTACAGGCACCTGCCACAGTACCCATCTATTTTTAGAAATGGGGTCTTGCTTTTGCCCAGGCTGGTCTCAAACTTCTGACCTTAACAACCCACCTGCCTCAGCCTCCCAGAGTGCCAGAATTATAGGTATGAGCCACTGTGCCCAGCCCATGTTCCATTCTTTTATCTGTAAAATGAACAGTTCAATCCTTGGCTACTTCACAGATATGGTGAGAACCAAATATATATAAAAAGCACTCCAGACCCATGTTTCTCAAAGAGAAGTTTTATGAGCTAGGTGTGGTGGCTGGTACTTGTAGTTTCAGCTACCCAGAAGACAGAAGCAGGAGAATTGCTTGAGCCCAGGGGTTCTAGCATATGTATATATTTTTTCATATATATATATATATATATAATATGTATTTTATTTATATATATTTACATAATGTATATTATTTATATTATATATATTTCTTTTGTTTATATATTTTTTATATATGTTTATATATATTTATATTATTTATATATATATATACACATACTGTAGGACCAGGCATAATGGCTCACGCCTGTAATCCTAGCACTCTGGGAGGCCAAGGCAGTAGGATCCCTTGAGCTTAGGAATTTAAGAAAAGCCTAAGCAAGAGTGCTGGGATTACAGGCATGAGCCACTGCACCCAGGCTAGGAAGATTATATTTGTGGAATGGAAACTTGATATTTAAAGATGTCAATTTGGGTGGCGCCTGTAGCTCAATCAGCAGGGGCGCTGACCACATACACCTAGAGTGGCAGGTTTGAACTGGGCCTGGGCCGGCTAAGCAACAATGATAACTACAACCAGAAAAATAGCCAGGCCTTGTGGCAGGTGCCTATAGTCCAAGCTACTTGGGAGGCTGAGGTAAGAAAATCACCTAAGCCCAAGAATTTGAAGTTGCTGTGAGCTGTGACATCACGGCACTCTACCAAGGGCAACAAAGTGAGACTCTGTCTAAATAAATAAATATGTCAATTCACTACAAAATGGTCTACACGCACATTTATTACAGGCCCAGTCAAAACACCAATAGGTATTTCTGCAAAAATTTAAGCTGATTTTAAAACAAAAGAAAATGAGATTGTGAGTTGACTAAAGGGTTATTATAATTGTTTACATGGAAAAAGTGAAGTCCGGTTGACTTGGTATTGGTATTTAACAAACATTTCTTCAGTATTTGCTGCTATGTACCAGGCACACTGCTGGGTGTTTTCCAAAGGGTGTCCCACAGAGTGTCAGTTCCTAAAACTGCTCAGGGAAAACAAAGTTCTGGGCGTCGCTTGTGGTTCAGTGAGTAGGACACTGGCCCCATATACCAAGGGTGGTGAGTTCAAACCCGGCGCCTGCCAAACTGCAAAAACAACAACAAAATTAGCTGGGCCTTGTGGTAGGAGCCTGTAGTCCCAGCTACTCGGGAGGCTGAGGCAAGAGAATCACCTAAGTCCAAGGGCTGGAGGTTGCTGCGAGCTGTGATGGCACGGCACTCTACCGAGGGCGATAAAATGAGACTCTGTCTCTTTTAAAAAAAAGAAAGAAAACAAAGTTCCATAGTCACATGTAGGCAAAGCTCCTTGCTGCCTACTCTTGGAAATTCATGATGTACAGTAGCATTTTATTTATTTATTTATTTATTTATTTATTTATGATAGCATCTCACTCCATTGTCCATTATTTTGTTAGACTTTTAGGTATTTGAGGGATTTTTTCCTATTGTAAATGATACTGCTTCTTTTTTTGGAGGGGGGGGGCAGGAAGTTTTACTTTGTTGCCCTCAGTAGAGTGATAGGGTGTCACAGCTCACAGCAACCTCAAACTCTTGGGCTCAAGTGATTCTCTTGCCTCAGCCTCCCTAGTAGCTGGGACTACAGGTGCTTGCCCCAACCCCTGGCTATTTTCAGAGATGAGATCTCACTCTGGCTCAGCCTAGTCTGGAACTCATAAGCTCAGGCAATCCACTCGCCTTAGCCTCCCAGAGTGCTGGGATTACAGGCGTGAGCCACCGTGCCTTGCCTATTCTGCTTCTTCACATTTCATCCTCTGTGGCTAATAATAAAAACACAATTTTTCAAACTTTGTTTAGAGACAAGATCTCACTGCGTTGCCCAGGCTGACACATAATAGCTATTTAAAAGCACAGTCACACAGCCTAGAACTCCTGGGCTCAAATTATTTGCCCTCCTCAGTCTCCTGAGTAGCTGGGACGGGTGCACCACCGTGCCTGGCCACAGCTAACTTTTGTTTCTGATAAATTTCCTTTTATCCAATGACCTTGCTAAGTTACTTAAGCTGATAATTTATCTGTAGATCCTTTTAGATTTTCTGTGACACTTTCTTGTCATCTGTGAAGAATGACATACTTATTTCCTCCTTTCTAACTCGTATGTCCTCTTTTTCCTTGCCTTTGCATTGGCTACAATTTTCAGTAACATGTTGAAGAGAAATGGTGATACCTGCCATTCTTGCCTATTCCTGGATTTACGGGGAAGGCTTGCATCATTTCAACATAAAAGATATTTGCTGTAGGTTTTTAAAAACAAGATTAAGATGTTTCATTTCAAGTCTGCTAAAAGTTTGTATTTTGAATGGACAGAGAATTTTATTTTTAGAAATAACAAAAAAGATCATTTAGCTGTATATTGAAATTTAAGTTACTGTTTTTCTCTATGTCATTCTTCGAATTACTGGAAGTTTTTTTGTTGCTTATTTTGGGGGGTTTAGATTTTTGTTTTTTATTGAGACAGAGTCTCACTCTATTGCCCTGGGGTTGAGTATCATAGTTTAATAGCTCACAGCAAATTCAGACTCCTGGGCTTACTCAATCCTCTTGCCTCAGCCTCTGAGGAAATAGGACTATAGGTGTGTACCCATATGCCCAGCTAGTTTTTCTATTTTAAGTATAAATGAGGTCTTACACTTGCTCTGGCTGGTCTTGAACTCCTGAGCTTTAGCAATCCACCGACCTCAGCCTCCCAGAGTGCTGGGATTACAGGTGTAAACCACCATACCTGGTCCCAGATCACTGTTAACTGCGTGCTTTCTAGGTCTAGGATCGCCACATTCTGCATTGATTAAATAACACTAATCACTCTCATTGTTGTCACTGTGCACTTGGTTGCAATCTCCTGGATTACTTTCTATCAATCTCCCCATACCTGCTCCTCCCCATCCCTTGAGTCCCACACAAAATGCTCACTTGACACTTTAAACCAATGAGGAAATAAAGAACCATTTAACAATTATTGTGATGACTGGGTATTAAAATTGTCACAAAACAGAGCAAAATTAACTAAATCTTATATCTATTTAAAACTTACTATTTTAATATTTATTAATTTATGCAGTTTTTGGCCAGGGCTGGGTTTGAACCCACCACCTCTGGTATATGGGGCCGGCACCCTACTCCTTGAGCCACAGGCTCCACCCATATTTTTATTTGTTTTTGTTTTTGTTTTTGTTTTTGTTTTTTTTGAGACAGAATCTCACTTTGTCAACCTGGGTACAGTGCCGTAGCATCATACCTCATAGCAACCTCAAACTCCAAGGCTCAAGGCTCTTACCTCAGCCTCCTGAGTAGCTGGGTATATAGGTGCAAGCCACAGCACCCAGTTAGTTTTTCTATTTTTAGTAGAGATGGGGCCCAACTACTTTTTCTGTTTTTAGTAGCAATGGGGTCTTGCTTTGCTCAGACTTATCTCCAACTCCTGAGCTCAAGCAATCCACCTACCTCGCCCTCCCAGAGTGCTAGAGGAGAGTGCTAAGATTACAGGCGTGAGCCACTGTGGTTGACCTATTTAAAACTTTTTGTATCAATTGAAGAGCTTAGTGTTACACACAAAAACATAACATTCTGAAAGTACCATAAAAGAATATTATTTTTGGGCGGCACCAGCCCCATATACCAAGGGTGGCAGATTCAAACCTGGCCCCAGCCAAACTGCAACAAAAAATAGCCAGGCATTATGGTGGGCGTCTGTAGTCCCAGCTACTGGGAGGCTGAGGCAAAAGAATTGCCTAAGTCCAAGAGGTGGAGGTTGCTGTGAGCTGTGACACTACAGTACTCTATAGAGGGAAACGGAGTGAAACTCTGTCTCCAAAAAAAAAAAAAAAAAAAAAAGAATATTATTTTAAATCCAGATCTGGAAGCCATAGGGAAAAGAATGGGAGATCAAGTACATTTAAAATAAAATGTTGAATGGCTCATGCCTGTAATCCTAGCAGTTTGGGAGGCCAAGGCATGTGTATTGCCTGAGCTCACAGGTTTGAGACCAGCCTGAGCCAAAGCAAGACCTTGCCTTTAAAAAAAATAGATGGTCGGGCAGCGCCTGTGGCTCAGTGAATAGGGTGCCAGCCTCATATACCAAGGGTGGTGGGTTTGAACCCAGCCCTGGCCAAACTGCAACAAAAAAATAGCCGGGTGTTGTGGCAGGCACCTGTAGTCCCAGCTACTTGGGAAGCTAAGGCAAGGGAATCACTGAGCCCAAGAACTGGAGATTGCTGTGAGCTGTGACACCACGGCACTCTACCAAGGGCGACAAAGTGAGACTCTGTCTCTAAAAAAAAAAAAGGAACAAAAAGAAAGTGTGAGAAAATGTTAGCCACATATGTAGTAGGCACGATTTTTTTTTTGAGACAGAGTCTCACTATGTCACCTTTGGTAGAGTGCTGTGACGTCACAGCTCACAGCAACCTTCAACTCTTGGGCTTAGGCGATTGCCTCAGCCTCCCTAGTAGCTGGGACCACAGGCGCCTGCCACAACGCCCGGCTGTTTTTTGTTGCAGTTGCCATTGTTGCTCTAGCTGGCCCAGGCTGGGTATGAACCTGCCAGCTTTGGTGTATGTGGCTGGCACCATAACCACTGTGCTTCAGGCGCTGGCATGATTATAAGGTAAATAGCCTCAGGAGTAAATAAGCAAGTTATTTGAAGAAATATACACAGCTACTAATTATATCAAAAGATGCTTAACCTGACTAGCCATCAAGGAAATATAATTTAAAACCCACAAGATACAGGTTGTATGTGGTGGCTCACACCTATAAATCTCAGCACTTGGGTAAACTGAGGTGGGAGAATCACTTGAGATCAAGAGATTGAGACCAACTTGGGTAATAGCAAGACCTCATGTGTACAGATAAATTAAAAAATTAGCATGGTGATGTACACCTGTAGTCACAGCCACTCAGGAGGTTTCTGCAGGAGAATGGCTTCACTCCAGGAATTTGAGGTTGCAGTGAGCTGCAGTGAACCTGCTACTCTGTAGCCTAGGCAACAGAGACTCCCTTTTTTTTTTTTTTTTGAGACAAAGCCTCCAGCTGTCACCCTGGGTAGAGAGTACTATGGCATCACTACTCACAGCAACCTCCAACTCCTGGGCTCAAGCAATTCTCCTGTCTCTGCCTCCCAAGTAGCTGGGACTACAGGCGCCTGCCACAACACCCAGCCATTTTTTTTTCCCTTTGCAGTTTTTGGCTGGGGCTGGGTTTGAACCCACCACCTCCAGCATATGGAGCCAGTGCCCTACCCCTTTGAGCCACAAGCGCCGCTCACCCAGCTACATTTTGGTTGCAACTATCATTGTTGTTTGGCAGGCCCAGGCTCAGGCCCAGGCCCGCCAGCTCAGATGCATGTGGCTGGCGCCTTAGCCACTTGAACCACAGGTGCTAAACCCGGAGACTCCATCTTAAAAGAAAAAGGGAAATTAAAAAAAGAAAGAAAAAAGAAATACAAAATTTTCCACTGGCAAAAAATTGAGACTATCCAGATTGGCAAGAAAAGTTACAGATCATGCCAACAATACAAAGAGGAAATTCCTTCCCTCCAGAAGCTTGCAGTCTAGTGGGAAGACAGACAGATAACAGAGACAGAAAGTGATTTGAACAGGGGAGGTCAGAGCCAGGTCTCATGAGAGCATTAGAGGGAATCCTGAGTAGATAGCCAAGGTGGTGATCAGGGAAGACTTCACAAGGACAAGATCAGAGCTGAAACTGAAGACAGAAGAGGTGAGGATGGTAGTTTGGGCAGAGAAACAAGGCTAGAAAAGCTAAGGTGTATGAATGCAGAGCTTGTTCCAGCACATGTGAAAAGTAATATGCTATATTGTATGAAATAAAGCTGGGAGACAGAACCCCCAAGAAGTCGACAGAGAGCAGATTAGGAAATGGGTGGCAAATTAAGAATTAAGACTTAGGGTCTGGCACGGTGGCTTCGGTCTATAATCCGAACGCTCTGGGAGGCCAAGGCGGGAGGATTGCTTGAGCTCACTAGTTCAAGACCAGCCTGAGCAAAAGCAAGACCCCATCTCTACTAAAAATAGAAAAACTGAGGCAAGAGAATCGCTTGAGCCCAAGAGTTGGAGGATGCTGCGAGCTATGCTGCCACAGCATTCTATCCAGGGCGACAGATTGAGACTGTCTCAAAAAAAAAAAAAAAAAAAAAAAGACTTAATTTGGCCAATCATTGGTTTTGAAATTATCCTTTAGTTTTGCTAATAACTGTGCTTCTGTGGTTTCTTAAACACTAAAACCTCCTCTTTAGAAATATTCTTAACTAATTAAAAAATTATAATACAAAAGAAATACCTATCATCTCAGATGTATTTATTATATAACACATTTTAATGCCTTGTGCATAACTTGTGCTTCTAAAATGTAGGTAAACATGTTTTGGTGCAGGCTGCAGACTAAAGCATCTGTCATCACTGTGAATTCAGTAGAATTTCTTATAAATGTTTCATTGTTTGGGGAAGCTGAGCTCTGACCAACCCTCTGGATTTGTGCCTGTACAAGGCAGGTATAATTGGAGCAGAGAGAGAGAATGAAAATCACAAGTCTTAGATCCACCAGCCCAGCACAACATCTTGGACACTGACCGTTAACAAAAATATATTGACCACCTTATGACAATAGTATCAAGCAAGGCTGGGGATGGTGGCTCATGCCTGTAATCCTAGCACTCTGGGAGGCTGAGGGGAGTTGTTCGCCTGAGCTCAGGAGTTTGAGATCAACCTGAGCAAGAGCAACATCCCGTCTGTACTAAAAATAGAAAAACTCATCAAGCATTGTAGTGGGTGCCTGTAGTCCCAGCTACTTGGGAGGCTGAGGCAAGGGGATCTCTTAAGCTCAGGAGTTTGAGGTTGCTGTGAGCTATGATGCCATGGCACTAAACCCAGGGTGACAGAGTGAGACTGTATCTCAAAAAAAAAAAAGAATCTTTAAGACTACCAGCTATGTAATTCCAGAGTAGCAATTATAGAGAAGCAAATAGGGACAGTGGCCGATTATCTTCAAACAAACCAGGGGACAGTGGCTGATTATTATTATTTTTAGCTAGGTCAATGCCTTCGTAGAATTTTAGGCCCTTACCACCTTGCTTGCACCACTTTATTTATTTGTAAAGAGCAGTTTCACCTGCATAAAAGTGTTGGTTAGTACCTTTGGGTCCCCCATCCCAGTTACCTGGTGCAATGGCTCTTTATCATGAGAAACACATAGAGATCACCTTGATAAGGAATTGGGGAAGCTGAGCCAAGCAAGCTCCTGAGAAGTGAGGACCAGCAGCTCCCAGGGCCAGAACAGCTCTAGCCCAGCTGTGTCAGCAGCAGAAGCTTGCCAGGGCCTCTTTGCTGCTCTTTCACAGGACTCAGGCACTTCCCCCATCCTTTGATCTCTGTGTTCCTGCTTTTTCCACCCCTGTGAAAGGCTCACTTCTGGGGTTCAAGTTCCATTTCCTCCATAGAGAGGATCTGTTTCCATTCAGCCACTCGTCCCTTTTAGGAAGCTTTTCCCCACCAAACCTCCTCAGTGGTCACAGTTGGGCCTACCTCTTGCCTGGCTCTGGGTCATGTGGAAGGACCTGATGTTCTTACCACCAGCCTCTCTCTGACTTCTTGTGGTAATAGTGCCATGATTTTCCATGAGAAAATCCTGCCTCCTTCACCCTCAGTCTGTATGGTGTGAATGTTCTTATAGGGAACCAACATCCTCACTGTCCTTAGTGATTCAGAAATGGACCCACTACTTAGTCCAAGGCAATTAGATGCTGACACTCTTGAGAAAGACACATTTCCTTGATCCCTAGACTTGGCACTGTAGTGACAAGAGCCAGGATGTAGCAACCATCTTTGTCACACCAGGGACAACCTGCCTGTGGATATAGCCAACATAGATGGGTAAGGAGCCAACAGGTGAAAGCTTGAGTCTGTGGTGAAATCAGCTAGGTCAGCTTTACCGTTATGTAAGTCAGTGAGGTCCACATTTCTCAAACCAGCTTAAGAAGGTTTTCTATCCCTATAACTGAAAATGTCCAAACTGGTCCAGGTCAGATGTCCACCCTGGTCTAATCAGCAATGGCTATAGTAGCAGGCCAGATGTCACCCTCAGCGCAAAATGTCCTCAAGGAAAGTCAGCCTTAGAGACAGGGGCTATAGGACAGGCAATTTGAAGCTCAGCCTTTCTGCCATAAATAATGTTATGCAAAGCAACGTTAGTAGAAGTTTGGAGTTCATAAATTGCAGAGGCTGTGGTTATGATACCAAAAATAAAAAATAAAAATAAACAAAAATAAAAATAAACAAAAAAAGTTCATGGGGTTCATGAAGATGTGAGAGGTCCGGGACCTCTGTCCTCTTGGCATCTTGCTAGCACGTGCTGTGGCCATGTGTGTGTTTGAACCTAGACGTACCGCTGATGTGGACATCTCCCAAGATCCAGTCCTCAAAACTCCATGAGGTGCGATGTGTTGAATCAGGTGCCTGATACACAGCATGTTTGCTGAGTAAAATTCTTCCCATGTTTCAGAGACTACCTCTCCTATATTCTCCACTTTAGAAATCAGCAATGTTTGAGGAAGTAAAGTGAAATGAAATCTAAAATAAAACAAAGCTAGCAAACAAAGGACATACTTGTATAGACAGTTTAGGCAAATTTACATACCACATCAAAATACTTGCATTCATTTACCAGTTCCATTATGACTTTGCAGTTGTTTTATAAATATTATTCTGGCAGCACTCCAACTAGGAAAGTCATATCACATCTTTAAACATGAGGAAATCAAACAAATGGCTTAAGGCAAAAAGATAGGATTATTTTATTAGTACCTGAAAGTACAAACTATGTTACCATTTTAAATATAGAAAACTAAGTTCTTAGAGGCTAGCAAAAGTGGTATTTATTTTATTTTTTTTAGAGACAGAGTCTCACTTTGTTGCCCTCATTAGAGAGCTGTGGTGTCACAGTTCATAGCAACATCCAGCTCTTAGGCTTAAGCCATTCTCTTGCCTCAGCCTCCCACGTAGCTGGGACTACAGGCGCCTGCCACAATGCCTGGCTGTTCTTTTGTTGCAGTTTAGCTAGGCTGCCACCCTCAGTATATGGGGCTGGCGCCCTACTCACTGAGCCACAGGCGCTGCCTGCAAAACTGTTTTTGTTTGCTTCTTTCTTTCTTTGTTTTTGTTGCAGTTTGGCCAGGGCTGGGTTCGAACCCACCACCCTTGGTATATGGGGCTGGCACCCTATCACTGAGCCACAGGCGCTGCCCAAAACTGATATTTTTAAGTGTAAAATATTTAGTTTTATTTGGAAAAGAAACTTTAAGGATTTAGGGATTTGTGAACTACAGTTTGAAATGGTTTAGACAGCTAAAGATCTTTTTTTTTTTAAGAGAAGACTTAAAAATATTGAGGCTGAGTGCCATGGCTTATACCTGTAATCCTAGCCCTCTGGGAGGCTGAGGTGGGAGTATTGCTTGAGCTCAGGAGTTTGAGACCAGCAAGCCCTCGTCTCTACTAAAAATAGAAAAATGAATTGAGCATTGTGGGGAGCACCAGTAGTCCCAGCTATTTGCGATGCTGAGATAGGAAGATCTCTTGAACCCAGGAGTCTGAGGTTGCTGTGAGCTAAGTTGATGTCATGGCATTCTAGCACAGGGCAACAGATTGAGATTGCCCCATAAGAGAAAGAAACTGATTGAAGAAATTCAAGAGAATGTGGTTTATTACTGTTCTGTTTTATATGAGGAGTGGTGGGCATTATTGGCAAAGCCACAAATTAGGAGTAGTGTGATGATAGAGAAGGAAGGGGTGGAAGGAAGACAGCAGTGTGGTGAAGGAGAGTTTGCAAATCAGTCATAACCAACACTATCAGAATAGCATGATAGTTAGGAAGAACACCTAGGCCATTTTGAGCTGTCTGGAATGCACTTTATTTATTTATTTAGAGACAGAGTCTCACTTTTGTCACCCCCAGTAGAGTGCTGTGGCGTCATAGCTCAGAGCAAACTCAGATTCCTCGGCTCAAGCGATTCTCTTGCCTCAGCCTCTCAAGTAGCTGGGACTACAGGCGCCGACCACAATGCCCGGCTATTTTTAGAGGCACGGTCTCACTCTAGCTCAGGCTGGTCTCCAACTCATGAATTCAGGTGATCTGCCCGCCTCGGCCTCCCAAATGCTGGGTTTACCAGCATGAGCCACCTTGCCTGGCTGGAATGCACTTTAACTATCTGCTCTAATCACTAGTTTCTCCCTAATTTGTGCAAAATTTAGTATACGTGGATTTCCTTCTATATATTTCTCTATCCTTAAAGATTTTTCAGTTCAAGAATATTGTTATTTGGGATAAACGTTAAAGGATGAAACTAGGAATTAGGAAGATAAAAAGGAGTAGAAACTTTGTAGGTGCTGCCCTGGGATGGGGTGGAGGTGGGAAAGCGAGGCAGGTACTAAAGCCCCAGGGCTGCACTTCCACAGGACATGTGGACCCAGGTGGATGCAGCCAGATATCTGTGCTAAGGTGTGCTATGAGCTGAGCCTCTGCGGGTCTGTTTATGGGGATTCTGAGAGTATCATCTCCTGAACTTACCCATGTCATTTCGGTCCTTCATTCAGCCTCCTCTTGTGCTACTCCTCCATGTGGAACACATTTCCCCTAATCTTTGCTTAGTCATTTATCCCATTCTCACATCTGTCTTCATCTCTGCCAGGAATCCCCTTAAACCTGCATTTTTTAGGGGTGAGTTTGAGGAGAAAGCTTAGGAAATCATAGGTCAAATAAAGGTTACCTCAAATTGTTTCATCTTCAACAGTCAAGGGACTCTGGATAATGGCAGCTACCAATATGGGAGTCATAAAAGTAAAGAAAAATAAACACTTGAATAAGCAACAAAACGTTGAAGAAAATACTTCTGGCGTGATCATCAGCCAGCAACATCAGTTTCTTAGCATCTCATAGAGACTAATGGCAAGAGAGAATTGCTTCCCCCCCCCCCCATTGGTAAAATAGGACTTTTATTAGAAGTTAGAAAGGAATACAGAAGTAAAAAGCACCAGAGCTTCTGGAAGGGGGAATGAACTGCAGAACTCACTCATGAGTCTCTGGGTGGACTCTTTTATCTAGGGGTTTTAAGTCTAGAAGATTACACAAGAGAGAATCTCTTTTCTAGCAAATGAGAGATGGTGAATGGTAATTAGCCTTTGCTAATATAAGGTTTGTAGTCTAAAAGCCACAAGGTTGGGTGTTGCCTGTGGCTCAGTGGGTAGGGCGCCAGCCCCATATACCAAGGGTGGTGGGTTCAAACCCGGTCTCAGCCAAACTGCAACAAAAAATAGCTGGGCGTTGTGGTGGGCACCTGTAGTCACAGCTACACGGGAAGCTGAGGCAAGAGAATCACCTAAGCCCAGGAGTTGGAGGTTGCTGTGAGCTGTGACGCCACGGTACTCTACCCAGGGTGACAAAGTGAGACTCTGTCTCAAATAAATAAATAAAAGCCACAAGGTCTGTGTTCAACTCACCTTAGGCAACAAAGTGAGACTCTGTCTCAAATAAATAAATAAAACCTGCAAGGTCTGTGTTCAACTCAATTTAGCTCTTTATTTTATTTATTTTTTATTTTTGAGAGTCTCAAGCTGTCGCCCTGGGTAGAGTGCCTTGGCATCATAGCTCACAGCAAACACTTGGGCTTAAGCGATTCTCTTGCCTCAGCCTCCCAAGTAGCTGGGACTACAGGCACCCGTCACAATGCCCGGCTGTTTTTTGTTGTTGTTGTGCAGTTGCCATTGTTGTTCTGTCTGGCCTGGGTGGGGTTTGAACCTGCCAGCCTTAGTGTATGCGCCCTACCCACAGAGCTATGAGCACTGCCCTGAATTCAGCTCTTACCACAGTGCTGAGCACAGTAGGAATTGAGTAAATATTTTTTGGATTAGTAATTATTAGTACTGTTTGTTGTAGCATTTTAAAAGTGTACACTTCGGCATTATACAAAGTATCCATGTAACAAAATCACTTGTACCCCCTTAATATTTTTAAATAGTAGAAAGGGGGAAGAAGCAAATACGAAGGGCAAAAATAGCACAAAGGAAGGAAGTAGGTCAGGAAGAGTTTTATACAGGATGTGACTATAGGATTTGAATCTCAGAAAAATGGAATTGATACTTTCCAAGGAAAGAAAGGGTGAGCAGGAACATTGTAGGCAGAAGAGATCCATTTTAGTAGTCACTAAATTTGTGATACTATAGTTGTGGAAGTGTAAGTAAAGTGCTGAAAGTGGGCCATAGTCAGCAGCTAGTAGGAGATGACGCTGAAGAAGAAGTAGCAAGGCTTTCCTGGGCCTCCCGTGCCACCCCCAGGATTTTGGCCATAGGAAGTAAGGGAAGATCATGTACAGCAGCATCTAAGAGGCCTCCTGTGTTGAGGACAGCCTGGCTCATTCAAGTGTAGAGGCAGAGAACTTTTTTATTGTTGTTTTTATGAGACAGAGTATGACTTTGCCATCCTTGGTAGAGTGCTGTGATGTTATAGCTCACAGCAACTTCAAACTCTTGGGCTCAAGTGATCCTCTTGCCACAACCTTGCAAGTTTCTTTTCTTTTTTTTTTTTCTTTTCTTTTTTTTTTTGAGACAGAGCCTCAAGCTGTCGCCCTGGGTAGAGTGCTGTGGCATCACAGCTCACAGCAACCTCCAACTCCTGGGTTTAAGTGATTCTTCTGCCTCTGTCTCCCAGGTAGCTGGGACTACAGGCACCCACCACAACGCCTGGCTATTTTTTGGTTGCAGCCATCGTTGTTTGGCGGGCCCACGCTGGATTTGAACCTGCGAGCTCAGGCGTATGTGGCTAGCACGTTAGCCGCTTGAGCCACAGGCGCCGAGCCAACCTTCCAAGTTTCTTATATGAGATTTTGTCACAATCCTCTAGGGTACCATGGAGATGAAAGAAATGTCAAATGAGGTTAAAGAACTGAAATTAATAGAATTTGGCCATGAAGTTGATGTTTTGTGATGGCAGAGGCTAAGAGTCTAGAATGACTCAATTAAAGCCACCGAAATTAGGACTGTAGGAAGAGGACAGAGAAAGGAAGATGATAAGGTCAGTATTTTATAGCTGGGTATAAACTATACTCAACTTTGCCTGTAGATTACACAGGTGGGTGTGCACAGTAAGCAAGTGGATAATTCAGTAGGACTCAAGATCAAGAATGAAGATAACAGATTTTGACTCAGCAGTATCCAAAAAGCTCTATTTGGATGAGGTTGTCTAGAGAGAGGAGAGAAGTTATCTAAGGACAGAACTTTGTCATTTAAGAAGTCAAGGCAGAGGGATACTTGTGCTTCCACATTTCCGTGTTCCTTTTACTTTGGGGGTAGAAGGTGTACATCACTGGTATTGGTATCATAAGCTACAGAGGTTATCTGAGGATCTTTCCTCGTGAGTGATGAAATGCATTTGTAGTGGACACAGTCTGATAAAGCAATGTTGGTAATGGCAAAGCGTCATACTCCTGTATGTCCACAGGAGTGTAAATTGGTGCATCCTTACTGTGGCAGAAATCATCAGTTGCCCCCAATAACTACTCTAACTTTTCCTTAGCAAATGATCATCTGACCTTTAGTTGTACATACAAGCTGCAGAGGAAAACAAAAGACAGCTTTTCTCAACCTCCCCTGAAGTTTCATCTAACCTCATGACCAAATTTTGGCCATGGAGATATTAGTGGAGGCGATGACTATGATTACACAGAAAACACCTTGAAAGCTAGACCCTTTTCCACCTTTTCCTGCTATCTAGGATGCAGATTCAATGCCTAGGACTTGAGCAGGTATCTCCTAAAATGCAGAAGCAGCAAAACTCTGAAGATGCTGGAGAACCAGAATGGAAGGGGTCTGGTTGCCTGGGGCATGGACCACCTCCTCTCTCATGTTAAACGTCGGTCTTTTGAAGCCACCCTGTTGGGTGGTCTCTCACATTAGGTTGAATTCAGTCCTGACTGATAGGTTTGTGGAAGGATTTAGCTGATGTAACATGTGCATATTCTTTACCCCAGCAGCTTAGGGTATTAATAAATTACCTTAGATTGGAGTGGGAAGATAAATTGCATAGAGTTACTTCAGGATACAAGCCTATCTTTAAAAACTCAAAATTTCAGTGACATTTATAAGTTCTTATTCTGTGTGCATAAATACATTGTTATATTTAATAATGACTACTATAGATATATTTCTAAAGAAAAACTTAAAACTTAGGTGTCCTAAATTAGTGAAAATTACTCTGAAACCATAAATATATTTCCTTTCCTCACCACAGTTTCTCAGGGAATTTACCCTCAGGAGATGATTACACAAATTGGGGTAGGGGAGCATACTAAAAGTCCTTCCATAGATAATTGTTAACAAAATTGTATTTCTGTAAAAAGAAGTATTGTTGAGCAACTAAAAATGATGTTGGTATATTTAGACATCACACAAATTGATGTCTATGACATTAAATGAAAGATTACACATGAGCATGTTTAAAATTATCCCATTCATGTAAAACATACAAACACACACATATATACACACAGACAAATGAATCTATAAATGTGTATAGATTCTGAGCAATGTCTGGTAGATGTCTGTAAGTGCAAAAATACTTGAATATTCTTTAATGTCTGCAAATGGGATTTTAGATTTTATTATTTTCTCCCCATGATTTATATTATTATTTGAACTACTTATGATAGCTTTATCATTGTTATAAAAACTATAAGACCTTTTTAATTTTTTCTTTTTACTTTTTTCTTTTTAATTTTTTAAGTGTTCTCTTTAAAAAAAGAAAAATATCATTAAGAAAATAATACAGAAAGTTTTGCCAGCTAATGTTTCAGGAAGAGGTGTGGACATTTCATCAAATAAAAGAAAATACTCTCCAGAAAAACGGACTCACCCCTTTTTGTGGTAGTCCGTATTAGGTGGAGACATTTAGCTTTCTGCTGATAAAACAATTGAAACTTAGATGACAGCCTTTGGATAGCAAGCATATTTCAATTTTTTCATTTTGCATTTTACAGGTCTGAGGGGTTGCAATGGGGAAAAGCAATGTATCTATAGTTTTGGAGCAATCTTTGGTAATTTAGAACTCTTAGTTTTAATTTTTTCTTTAGACATATATCCATAGTAATAATTATTAAATTGAGCAAAATAGTTAATGCACACAGAACAAGAACTTATTAATGTCACTGAAATTTTGAGGGCTTTTTTTGTTTGTTTGTTTGTTTGTTTTCTTGAGATAGAGTCTCACTATGTCACCCTTGGTAGAGTGGTGTCACAGTTCACAGCAACCTCAAACTCTTGGGCTTACGTGATTCTCTTGACTTATCCTCCTGAGTAGCTGGAACTACAGGCACCCGCCACACGCCTGGCTATTTTTTGATTGTAGTTGACACTGTTGTTTGGCAGGCCTGGGCTGGGTTCAAACCCTCCAGCTCTGGTATATGTAGCTGGTACCCTAGCTGCTGAGCTACAGGTGTTGAGCCTGTTTTGTTTTTTTGAGACAGAGTCTCAAACTGTCACCCTGGATAGAGTGCTATGGCATCATAGCTCACAGCAACCTCTAATTCGGGCTCAAGCGATCCTCTTGCCTCAGTTCTATTTTTAATAGAAACAGGGTCTTGGTTTTGCTCAGGCTGGTCTGGAACTCATGAACTCAAGCAATCCATGCACCTCGGCCTCCCAGAGTGCTAGGATTCCAGGCTTAAGCCACCATGCCAGGCCAAATTTTGAGGGTTTTTGTTTTTGTTTTTGTTTTTGTTTTTTGTTTTTTGTTTTTGAGACAGAGCCTCAAACTGTTGCCCCCTCAAAAAAAAAAAAAAAAAAAACCTATTTTTTCTTTTTGAGACAGAGCCTCAAACTGGGTAGAGTGCTATAGCATCACAGCTCACAGCAACCTCCAACTCCTGGGCTTAAGTGATTCTCTTGCCTCAGCCTCCCAAGTAGCTGGGACTACAGGAGCCCACCACAATGCCTGGCTATTTTTTGGTTGTAGTTGTCATTGTTGTTTGGCAGGCCTGGGCTGGATTCGAACCCACCAGATCTGGTGTATGTGGCTGGTGCCTTAGCCACTTGAGCTACAGGCGCCAAGCCAATTTTGAGGTTTTGTTTTTTTTTTTTTTGTAGAGACAGAGTCTCACTTTATCACCCTTGGTAGAGTGCTGTGATGTCACACAGCTCACAGCAACCTCCAGCTCTTGGGCTTAGGCAATTCTCTTGCCTCAGCCTCCCGAGTAGCGGGGACTACAGATGCCTGTACAATGCCTGGCTATTTTTTTCGTTGCAGTTTGGCAGGGGCCCAGTTCGAACCCGCCACCCTCGGTATATGGGGCTGGCACCCTACCCAATGAGCCACAGGTGCCACCCGAATTTTGAGTTTTTAAAGATGGGCTTGTACCCCAAAGTAACTCTCTCCATTTTCCACCCTCTCTAAGGTCATTTATCATTTTTTATGTTTTATTTCATGTACCTTTATTACAAAAATCTTTATTTATGAGGAAAGCAGGTATATTTATACAATTTGTAGCAGTTAAATGGAAATCAAATTGTAGGGCATCTTAAATAGGTAGAACTATGTATAGTTTGTTTACTTTTAGAACTAGGTAAGAGGATTGCTCAAGCCCAAGAGTTTGAGGTTGCTGTGAGCCATGACACCAGGCAATAGAGTGAGACTGTCTCAGGAAAGAACTTTTAGAACTGTTCACCCCAGTATTTCCCAATGTTAAAATCCTATAATAATATATCCTCTCCCTTTTTTTTATTTGAAGGATTGTCTGCCAGCTTGATTAGAAATAATCTGAGGCCAGTTAAGTCCTACTGCATGAGAATCTCTTCTGTTTGTATCGTGTTAGTTTTCCTAGTGTCTGTCCTCACCATTTCAGAAAGAAGAAAATCAGGAGATCTTTTGCAGCCACTTGTCTGTTTTAAAGTGGGAAGATTTGACTTAATTATAGTTTTAAATGTATTTAATAAGATTAAAATACTAAATTTTACTTAGAAAATACTCTTTACTCAGCCACAGAAAAGTGCTTTTGTGGTAATTTCATAACACTAAGTATTTCTCAGTTGTTTAGATTGTTAAGGTTATTGTTATGATTTTGTTTTCGTTTTTTTGAGACAAAGTCTCACTTTGTCACCCTTGGTACAGTGCCATGGCATCATAGCTCACAGCAACCTCAAACTGTTAGGCTCAAGCAATTCTCTTTCCTCAGTCTCCTTAGTAGCTGGAATTACAGGCACCTGCCATAATGCTCGGCTATTTTTAGAGGTGGGATCTCCCTCTTGCTCAGGCTGGTCTCAAACCTGTCAGCTCAAGCAATCCACCCACCTTGGCCTCCCAGACTGCTAGGATTACAGGTGGAAGCCACCTCACTCAGCCAGTTTTTTCTTCTTGAATTTTACATTAAGATAAATAAATACATGAATGCATAATGAATATAAACATAAATATATGTTTAAATAGAAAGGAATTAATATAACATCATTCTAAATGTTCATATATATAAATCTATAGATTTAAATTTAAATATAAATGTTATGTTCATAAATAGAATTATCTTCCAAAATATAGATTTATATAGTTTATATCCCATATATTAATAAATTCTGATATCTAGAAAATGTCATTTTCAACAATATTGTTTAATGGAAAAGTCCTTGACCTTTTTTGATGTGATTCTGCCATTTACTGTCTGTGTGTCGTTAGATAAGTCAATGTATTTATTCAGTACTTCATTTCAGAAGCCCTTGTTGACTCTGTGCCCTTCACCATAATAGATCCAGCAAATAAAAATAAAAATCTCTAAGATTTAGAAATTGCTTTGGAGGGCTCGGCGCCTATAGCCCAGTGGTTAGGGTATCAGCCACATGCACCAGGGCTGGTGGGTTCGAACCCGGCCTGGGCCTGCTAAACAAAAATAGCTGAGCGTTGTGGCAGATGCCTATAGTCTGAGTAATAGCAAGAGTTTGAGGTTGCAGTGAACTAGGAAGACATCACTGTACTCTCTAACCCAGTGGTTCTCCACCTTCCTAATGCCTCCTAATGCCGTGTCCCTTTAATATAGTTCCTCATGTTGTGGTGACCCCCAATCATAAAATTATTTTCATTGCTATTTCATAACTGTAATTTTGCTACTGTTATGAATTGTAATGTAAATATCTGATATGCAGGATGTATTTTCATTTTTACAAAGAGGTTGCCACCCACAGGTTGAGAACTGCTGCTCTAACCCATATGACAGAATAAGACAGAACAAGGGAAGGGAGGAAGAAGTTTGTGTGCGTTTAAAGTGAAGGGGAAGAAGCCAATGTAAAGAGAAAAGATGACAAAACAGGAGAGAGGAGAGACGTGATATAATTGAAATAACATGAGCTTTGGTATTAGACCTGTGTTTTTTAAATTTTATTTTTATTTTGTTTTTTTTAGAGACGGGATCTAGCTTTGTCATGCAGACTTGAGGGCAATGATTATAGACTTGAGCCATTGCACCCAGACAGATAGACCTAAATTAGAATCTTGTTAGCTGTGTGACTTTGACCAATGAAACTCACCCTCTGATCTCATTTTTCGCAATGAAATGAGACCCTAATACAGAAGTGAAGTTTCCTTATTCATTCATATAATTAACCTGTACAGTAGGTGCTAGACATGGAGAGATAAGACACATAACAGCCCCTGTCTCTAGAAAAAAAAAAAAATTAAAACCAACGCTCAAGCCTATAATCCTAACACTTTGGGAGGGTAAGGATTGCTTGTTGTCAGGAGTTTGAGGCCAGCGTGAGCAAGAGCAGGATCCCATTTCTACCAAAAAATAGAAAAATTAGGCTCAGCACCCGTACCTCAGTGGTTAGGGTGCCGCCCACATACATACACCAGGGCTGGCAGCTTCAAACCTGGCCTGGGCCTGCCAAACAAAGACAACAACAACAACAACAAAAAATAGCCAGGTGTTGTGGTGGGTGCCTGTAATCCCAGCTACTTGGGAGGCTGAGGCAAGAGAATCTCTTAAGGCCAAAAGTTTGAGGTTGTTAGGAGCTGTGATGCCATGGCATGCTACTGAGGGCAACATAGTGAGACTTTGTCTCAAAAAAAAAAAAAAAGAAAAAAGAAAAGAAAGAAAAAAAAATTAGCTGGGTGTGGTGATACACCTCTAGTCCCAGCTACTTGGGAAACTGAGGCAAGAGGATCACTTGAGCCTAGGAATTTGAGGTTGCAGTGAGGTATGATCCCAGGGTGACAGAGCAAGACTTTGTCTCTGAAGAAAATTAATTAATTAGTTAATTCATTAATATTACTGATACCCAAGTTCTTTGGCAAATGGTGATGTCCAAAGGTTTGCAGAGTTTTCTTGTAATAGGCCAACTAGGAAATATTATAGGCTTTGTAGGCCATGTATGGTTTCCGTTGTATATTCCTTTGTTTTGTTTTGGTGTTTTTCCCTTTGTAACGTGTGCTGATAGGCCAGGTTTAGTGGCTCACACCTGTAATTCTAGTATTCTGGGAAGCCAAGGCAGGTGGATTGCTTGAGCTCATGGGTTCAAGACCAGTCTGAGCCAGAGTGAGACCCCATCTCTATTAAAAATAAAAAAACTGAGGCAAGAGGATTGCTTGATTCCAAGAATTGAAGGTTGCTGTGAGCTATTGTGTTGCCATGGCACTCTACCCAGGGTGACAGTTTGAGACTATGTCTCAAAAAAAAAAAAAAAAAATGTGTTCTGGTAAATGCTTTACAACTGACTTCTCCAAGGGATATGTAGCATGCCAATTTCTGTGGTGTAAATATATATATATATATATTATATATATAATTTTTTTTTTTTTTTTTTTAGACAGTCTAAAAATGTCGCCCGGTGTATAGTGCCGTGACATCATAAATCACAGCAACCTCCAACTCTTGGGCTCAAGCAATCCTCTTGCCTCAGTTTTTCTATTGTTTTTTTTTTAATAGAGACAGGGTCTCGCTCTTGCTCAGGCTGGTTTCAAACTGGTGAGCTCAGGCAATCCATCCACCTCAGCCTCCCAGAGTGCTAGGATTACTGGTGTGAACCACTGTACCTGGCCTCTGATGTAAATATATCTGTGGCTAAACTAAGGCAAATAGTGGAAGTATAGAGAGATGGGGGATTGGAGGGGGATTTAGGAGTAGAATTGAATCTTGGTGTTGGATTGAATGAGGGATGTAGAAGTACAAGGTCTTCCAAATTTCTGTCTTGGGTGGTTGGGATTGGGATATCATTGAAATAAAGACAAAGAAATTAGCAAATCAATATGGTCTTTCCCCCCCTACTAAAATATAACCTCCATTGGAATAGGGACTTTTAATCATTTTGTACATTGCTTTATCCCTAGCACCTAACATCCCTTTGCAACTATTAGTGCAAAGCTAATAGTTGATGCTCAATAAATATTTGTTGAGTGAATGACTGTTTCCTAATTAAGCCAGTGGAGAAGTCACTGCTGACTTAAACCGTGGCAGTATCCATGAAGCAGCATGAAGCCAGCTGTGGTGGGTAGAAAAGTAGGGGTGAGGAATTTGAAACAAGGCACAAGACTACACTTTGAAAGAGTTTGTGTCAGAAACAGGAGACAAGTTGGACAGCAGCCAATGGAGGAAATTTTACGTTTATTTTACATCTATTTATGTCAGGAAAAATCAGTCTTAGCAGGTAGCTTCAGTAATGCCCAGAGCCACTCTGAACTCTAGGACAAGGGAAACTTGGGCAGGGCAGGTGACAAGAGCAATGGGACCAGGAGCTTGCTTTAAGATCATAGTCCAAAGAAAAAAGAGCTGACTCTGTAGGAAAGTGAGGGCAGCATGTGAAGTGTGAAGGTAAAGTTAGCTCTGTGCAAAGTCAGAAGTGTCAAAAGACAAATTTAGTAATAGATCTAATTGACTGTTATGTGCTGTTCAAGGATAGGGCAGCCTCCATTCTACAAAACAGAACGAGCACTCCCATCTGGCATTAGGTTTTGTAAAGTGGAAAACAAGGAAACAGAACAATAGAAAAAAACTGATTGGGTCACATCCGGTTACTTCAGGTTACTTTTTTGCAAGGGTTAAAGCATAAAGGACTTCCTCATTATGCTGAGTCAGGTAGACTGGAATCTCCTGTTTTCAGGAAAAACTGGTTTGTTTTGGGACCTATGTGGTTCCTGAAAACTTCAGTTTGATAGTGTGCATTTAGCAGGAGTGACTCCATTTTGATTGTTTAACAGAAATGAGCAAATGGAAACAGGAAAGATTTGTCAAATACCTGCAGATAGATGATTTGCTCAATTCCAATTTAGCTTTAAAAGAAAGGGTCTGGGATTGTTTCGGCCAGCTGAGCCTGAGAACAAACCTCATAAATATTGGTATTAAAGCTCTTGCCAACTTTTGCACTGTGGTCATGGATGTAAAGGATGTTAGGGAAAATAACTTATTAAATAAAATATTTTATTTAAACTTTACTTTTTAAGAAAATACTTTTTTTCCATCAGGCGCCATGGCTCACGCCTGTAATCCTACCATTCTGGGAGGCCAAGGCAGATGGATTATTTGAGCTGGGGGACTCGAGAACAGGCTGAGCAAGAGTAAGACCTTGTCTCAACCAAAAATAGAAAAACTAGCCAGGGCATTGTGACAGGTGCCTTTAGTCCCATCTACTAAGCAGGCTAAGGGAAGAGGATCGCTTGAGCCCAAGAGTTTGAGGTTGCTGTGAGCTACAATGACGCCATAGCACTCTACCCAGGGCAACAGAATGAGACAGTCTCAAAAGAAAAAAGAAAGAAAACACTTTTTTCTCCCTAAGAGGACATTTTATAAATTATTTTATTTCATTTTATTTGAGACAGAGTCTTACTATGTCACCCTTGGTAGAGTACTGTGCTGTCACAGCTCATAGCAACCTCAAACTGTTGGGCTTAAGCGATTCTCTTGCCTCAGCCTCCCAAGTACCTGGGACTACAAGTGCCCGTCACCAAGCCCAGCTATTTTTTCTTGCAGTTGTCATTGTTGTTTAGCTGGCCCAGTCCGGGTTCGACCCCTCTAGCCTCAGTGTATACGACTAGCACAGAGCCTTTATAAATTATTTTAATTGCTATATCTAATATAAATTTTTTAGGCATTGCTTTAAGTTGTATATTTGGAAGTTTATACTATCATAACCAGATTGCAAAACCAAAACTTTAGGTTTGATGGAAAAGAACTTTTCCTAGAATTTGTTTATCTTTCTTTAACCCCCAATATGTTTATCTTTCTTTAACCCCCAATATCTGCTTTCCTCCCTTATACCCCTTCCTTTCATTATGTTGGGGGGTTTCCAAGACAACACTTTGATATGCAAGGGCTTAGGAGTTTTAAATTTCAGAAGGCCAAACAGTGGGTGAGGGCTTAAAGTTTTCGTTAATACCAGGTGTCCCGAAAGTCAGCCCTACAGTCGCCGTACATCGGGGAAATGGGCACCGATTTTGGGGACACCCTGTAGATTGGCTAGCATATACACAAAGCCCTTCTCCTATTCTCTGACCAAGCAAAGCTCCCAAATTGCAAGAGGGAGAATAGATTCTGAGAGGAGGAAAAGAGAATTTAGATGCTACTGGTCCTGGTGGAAAGTCCTCTGCTATTTCCTTCCAACCTAGTTTGGAGGTGAAGGTCAGCAACCCAGTGGCTGAGCAGACCTCCACCCGACTTTCCTCACCAAGGCCACAGATGAACAGGAGAACTGGCTGAGAGGCCTGTGGTACTTCCTGTCCCAGGACATTACTAAAGGGAGCAATGGTTGTACGGGCCTGAGACACCCTCCCAGACCCTGCCTCAGGCTTCTTCAGGACTTGGGGAGCTATAAGACTCCTTCTCTCGCCCCTAGTGGGGCAGCCATGACCTGAGCAACTAATACCAAAGAATGGATGGGATAGAGGAGAAGTCTTACCTGATGCTGGCTTCTAGAAGACACTGGAAGACTCTAGAAGAAGTTCATGGCACAAAGAACTCACGACTACTCCCGACAAACCTGGATGCAGCCCCAGTAGAGACGTGAGGGAGGCACCAAGCTGACCGAGATTTGGTTTAGGAAACACTCACTCAGGGTTTCAATGGAGAGAGACACTTTTCCCTGTGTGATTTGTTCATTTTGCCACATGCATTTATTGCCTATTGGAAAACAAATAACATTCAGCTGGGACTACGGGCTTCTGCCACACACACACCTAATTTTTCTATTTTTAGTAAAGGCAAGGGTCTTGCTCTTGCTTAGGCTGGTCTCAAATTCCTGAGCTCAAGCAATCCTCCCAGAATGCTAGGATTTCAGGCATGAGCCACTTCACCCAGCCTACTACTGCATTCATGTCCCATATGTAAACAGTTTAAGTAATGTTAATAATTTGATAGGAAAGAAAACTAAAAATGAACTGACACCTGTAGCTCAGGGGCTAGGGCGCTGGCCACATACACCAAGGCTGGCGGGCTCAAAGCTGGCCCAGGTCTGCCAAACAACAATGACAACTACAACAACAACAAAAATAGCCAGGTGTTGTGGCGGGTGCCTATACTCCCAGCTACTTAGGAGGCAAGAGAATTGCTTAAGCTCAAGAGTTTGAGGCTGGTATGAGCTGTGACATCACTCAACCCAGAGTGACAGAATGAGACTCTGTCTCAAAAAAAAAAAAAAAAGAAAGAAAGAAAACTAAAAATGTGGGCACATTTACATGTATCACTTCATTTCTTTCCTTTTTTTTTTTTTTTGTTAATTTTTTGTTGTTGTGGATTCATTGAGGGAATTTCTTTTCCTTTATTTTTAGAAGTCTTATCTATCGCCCCTGCTAGAGAGCAGTGGCTCATAGCAACCTCAGACTTCTAGGCTCAAGCAATTCTCTCCTCCCTCAGCCTCCAGAGTAGCTGGGACTACAGGTGTCTACTACACCACCTGCTAATTTTTTCTATTTTTCATAAAGACTGGGGTCTTGCCCAGTCTAGTCTCAAACTAGGGCCCAGGCTAGTCTCAAACTCCTAGCCTTAAATGATCTTCCCTCAGCCTCTCAGAGTGCTACAAATGTTGGCATGAGCCACCATGCCTGGCACTATCACTTCATTTTTATCCTCCCAGAACATTGTAGGCAAGCCTTCATTATCTCCTTACAGTTGAGGAAACAGATTCTAGTGTTCTCCCAAGGTCACCAGCTACTAAGTCCTTAAGCCAGAATATCCCTCTGGGTCCTAAACTGCTGCCCGGAACAACTCTCAAAACCCCACCCACAGGGCCCGGCGCAGTGGCCCATGCCTGTAATCCTAATACTGTGGAAGGCTGAGGCAGGTGGATTGCCTGAGCTCACTTAAAAGACCAGCCTGAGAAAAAGTGAGACCCCATCTCTAAAAATAGCCAGGTGTTGTGGTGGCCTAGTATTCCCAGCTACTCAAGAGGCTAAAACAAGAAAATTGTTTGAGCCCAAGAGTTTGAGATTGCTGTGAACTGTGATGCCACAGCACTCGACCCCAGGACGACTGAGTGAGACTCTGAATAAAAAAAAAAAAAAAAAAAAACCCACTTATGCCTTCGCACTGTAGAACATAGTGATATCCTGTCCATTTTTATGTAATATCCATGTTTTATCCTCTTATTGCTTATATCGTTTATTACTTATGTGACTTTTCCTGAATGATAAGTAACCATGTTAGATTTTTTTATTTAAAATTTTTTTTTCTTGGCTCAGTGCACATAGCACAGTGGTTATAGCACCGGCCACATGCACCGAGGCTGGCAGGTTCAAACCCAGCCCACGCCAGCTAAACAACAATGACAACAGCAACAACAACAACAAAAATAGTTGGGCGTTGTGGTGGGTGCCAGTAGTCCCAGCTACTTGGGAGGCTGAAGCAGGAGAATCGGTTGAGCCCAAGAGTTTGAGGTTGCTATGAGCTGTGACACAGCACTCTACTGAGGGCGGAAAAAAAAATTTTTTTTCTTAATTTTTGGCTAGGCACAGAGGCTCATAGCACTTGGGAGGCTGAGGAGGGAAGATCCCTTGAGCTCAAGGGAGATCCCTTGGAGCCAGCCTGAGCAAAAGGGAGACCCCATCTCTACTAAAAATAGAAAAATTAGACAGGCCTGGTGGTTGGCACCTATAGGCCCAGCTACTCCAGAGGCTGAGACAAGAGGATCTCTTCAGCCCAGGAGGTTGAGGTTACTGTGAGCTAGGCAGGACACTTTAGCCTCGGCCACAGAGTGAGACTCAGTCTCACAAAAACACAAATTTTTTTAGGGAGTCTCATTCTGTTGCCCAGACTAGAGTACAATGTCACAATCAAAGTTCACTGTAATCTTGGACCCAGGGGCTCAAGGAAGCTTTTGCGTCAGCCTCCCAAATAATTGGAACTACAGACACATGCCACCACATCTGGCTAATTTTTCTTAGTTTTTATAGAGACAGGGTCTCCCAATGTTGCCCAAACTAGCTTTGAACTCGATACAAACTATCCTTCCAAATCAACCTCCAGAATAGCTGAAAATTACAGGTACTTGCCACTATGCCCAGCTGCCATGTTATATTTTGTCCTTATTTTCTTGTAGAGGGATTTTTATCATCGGTTTTTATTTATTTATTTATTTAGACAGGGTCTTGCTCTGTCACCCTAGGTAGAGTGCAGTAGCTTCATCATAGCTCACTGCAGCCTCGAATTCCTGTGTTCAGGCCATCCTCCTGCCTTAGCTTCCCCAGTAGTTTGACTAAAGGCACATTTTTCTATTTTTTTGTAGAGACAGGGTCTGCTGTAGCTCAGGCAAGTCTAGAACTCCTGACTTTAAGCCATCCTCCCACCTCTGCCTCTTAAAGTGCTACAATTCAATGCTTGAGCCACTGTTCCCAGCTTAGTATTTACAGTTGTCTTATCTTCCTTCCCTTGTGCAAAATCCTGTACAAGTTTTGTCCTTAGAAAATCTGCCTAAAAAAAAAAAAAGAAAATCTGCCTAATGTGAGATTGTAAGTGTGAGGTGTAAACATTCATGTCTTTATGCATGGTAAAGAGAAGACAGCAAAAAACATGAATTCTGTAGGACCTGCAGTTTGATTTATTATGATAGAGCTTTTTTCTATAATGAGTATTCCTAAAGTTACAACTCTGTAAGGAGAAGTGAAACAAACACCTACTATCTCTATAATGAATTGGCATGATCAGGTGTGGTGCCTAACCCCTGTAATCCTAGCACTTTGGGTGGCTGAGGCAGGTGGATTGCTTGAGCTCAGGAGTTTGAGACCAGCTTACACGGGGGGGGGGGGGGGGGGGAAAATAAAATAAATTGGTAAGTTAAATTAACATTTTCTTAACAGTAAACACAAAAATTATGGTTTTTAAAAATTATTT
>CAUYPK010138052.1:0-19856 GCA_963574355.1 Loris lydekkerianus
CTTGGTCCTTGCCTTTTTTCTTGAGACTCTGTTCTCTGCTCAGCATCTTGGTTCATCATGACAAGTAAATCCCAGCTTTGCTTCCTAAAAGTTGGCAAGCAATAGATACAGCCAATGTGGTACCATGCCACTGGCCCGACCATGTCGCGCACCTCTTTGTCAGCCTTCTTTCCCCACCCCTTCTCTACAATGAAATAAATAAATAAATAAATAAATATTTAAAATATATATATATATATAAAATAAAGTATTCTTACCTTAAAAAAAAAAAAAAGAAAATATGACAAATTGTATCTAAAACCAGTGTATGCTGCCCCATGATTGCATTTATGTACTCAGCTATAATTTAATTTAAAAAATCTCTATAAAGGTCATTTACTTCCCCCCCAAAAAAGAGAGAGAGAGAGCGCAAGAGAGCAAGAAAAAAAGCGAGATCTTTAAACCAAAGAAAGCTCTTAGTAAAATATCTAAAAATAAAACTGATTAGTGAGATAGTTGGCTTATAGAAAATGAAAAGTCTATACAATTACTTATGATCTTTCTTATACACCCTATTTTCATAATAAAATGTAAAAACGTATTCCTCAGCAAAAATGTATAAAATTATATGTAAGTGTATGTTATAAATCTAATAAAATCCAAGTACCATGAATAATACTTATTTGTTACAAAAGACATCTGGATTTATTTGAATGTTTACTTCAAAAGTAATCAAGGGGAAAATATGTACTGTTTAATGAAAGAAGTATCCAAAAACTTCCTGTCACTTTTATGACAGGCTACCATTCACTTTTATACTCTGATATTCCCTAGCAGTTGGTGAAAGCTACTGATACTCTTTTTTTGAATGGAAGTGTAAAGGAAATTGTGACACATAGCTGAGACTGAGAAAAGAGATTCAGAATGTGAACATAGTGAACAAATTTAGGCAAAAAATGAAAACACATATGTATCTGTGTGCTTTTTTCCCAGGCACTTTACTGAGGATTCTTTAGTTTTTCACTTCTTTTACTCTTCACAACAATCTTACATGATAAGGATCATTGAGATTTTAAGAAGAATCTAAGGTCAGAGTTCTGGTAACAGTAAAAGCACAATTTAATCCTACACTCTTTTGCTTTCAAAGACTCAACTCTTTTCTTTTTATACCTAAAAATGTTCTGGAATACTAAATCTGACAGTATCAAGTTTGATTAATCAATGGTACCTATTCCTGACTCCAGTTTTCTACCTGGTGACTTCGTTGATTCCTAATCTGCAGTCCAAGTTGCTGTACTTGGAATTCCTGTGCACAGATAGTATCAGACTGCAGGGGATAAGAGATCTGTCAGGCAAAGTGCTCACTCAACTAAGATTAATGGCATATTGTGCCCGTTCTAACATGCCAACAGGAGCCGATGATGGCTATTTAAACTCTGCCATCCTTTGGCATGCCTCTAAGCCTCTGATGAAATTACCAGTTAACAAGGAGAAAAGATGAAATGACCTCTCCTTTTTGTGCCCCATTCTATTAATAGCCGCTTCAACTCTCAGATTTCCATTCACTGCAGCGGTCCAGTTAATGAATAGAACAATTTACTACAAAAAATGGGAAACCACTGGACCAAGAAACAATACACTGTTGAACTTATTTAATTTGGCCAACTCCTTCTCAGACATACTAAGTACTTACAGGGTTCCTTAAATTTTATTTGTGGACCTGGATCACAATCAGCTGGGGATACATATTAAAATGCAGATTCCTAGGGCCCCTGAAGAAATAATGTATTACAATCCCAGATGTGGTGTCTAGGAATCTACTTTTTAAAAAACATGGTTTCTGAGTGAATTTTATATACCATAGCATTTAAAAATTGCAAACAAAGTGACCTCAGTGATCAATAGGCCATAGAACCTAAAACTAAGACATGAGACAATGACGTAGATCTGAGACAACCTGTCAGGAGTTACTTTGCGCCTTTAGCTAGCTGAGGAGCCCTGGATATAGGGTTTTCCAGGAATACAGTAGGCAGAAAGGGCCCAAATTTTCCTTATTTTCAGGAAGATTATCTACTCAATAAGAATTTAGTGGATATTTTTATTCTGAATTTTTAAGTTTTTCTTATTTTTTAAACATATTATATATAAATATTATATATATTAATTTATATGTATATATCTTGTAAACATAAGACAGTGGAACAAGTGTCCAACTGGTTTGTTTTGCAAAACTTACATTACACAGAGTAAAAATTTTAAATGACTATGAGTATATGTTTACCAAATTATTATAATTTGTTCAAAAATATTTTATTGGCTATATTATTGAGTGAAATTTAAATCAAATTAGAAAAAAAAACTTGTCTTTCTTCATCAGCATCATTTGCTTACAAATTGAAGCCAGTTGAGCCACTTGAGGCAAACTAGGATTCTAAGATGGTACCAGGATAAGTTTATTTAAACCTTAATTGGTGCTCTAAACCAAAATTATAAAATTGCTCACTTAACTGCCAGCATTTTCCTGGTGTCTTTAAAAGATACAATTTGAGGAGATTTACTAAATAACAATGATATTAACTTTATTTATTTATTTATTTATTTTTATTTATTTACTTATTTATTTATTAAGATAGAGTCTCACTTTGTTGCCCTGGGTAGAGTGCTGTGGCATCACAGCTCACAGCAAACTCAAACTCTTGGCCTTAAGTGAATCTCTTGCCTCACACTCCCAAGTAGTTGGAATTACAGGCACCCACCACAATACTTGGCTATTTTTAGAGATGAGGTATCGCTCTGGTTCAGGCTGGTCTCAAACCCATGAGCTCAGGCAATCCACCCGCGTCTGCCTTCCAGAATGCTAGTGAGCCACCACGCCAGGCCAATGATATTAACTTTAATTAGCATTGTGTTTCAGAAAAATCCTATTTCAATAAAATGTTTGTATTAATGTTTACTGTATTTAATGAGCCCACTACATCTAAATTGAGAAAATAAACCTTTTACTGAAAATGAACTAAAGAGTATATTGTTCCTGGCACACATTATATACTATCTTTACTGTCACCAAAATATCTAAAATCAGTTCTTCGTGTCAGAAGAACTGATTCTATTATATTTAACTTTTATTTCATTTAACTTTTATGTCATTAACAAACTTTCAAGACCATTTTCTATTCTCCTATTTTATTACAGATATTAGTAAACAATAAAGGTGACTTTCTTTAAATGCCTTAATATACATTATAAGTCTCATAGTGTATGTTATTTTTTATAGAATCTAATAAGAAGCATTTCCCGAGAAGCTATTCTCCCACTATTCTTTTAAGTGTCAATATTCCATCCCCACATCTGATTGGGCTTCATTTATCTAAATCTTGCCTAAATCTTTAACCTGAGAGATAATTATAACAATAAATACTAATACGCAATCCATCAGAATGTAAGAACCATTTAAATCCTTCCATATACCCAATAATATTTAATTAATCACTAACAGGTTGCCATTGGATTTATCAGGAAAAAAAGTGAATGCCTCAGAAGTCTTTGCTACAAACGTTAAGTGGACTCACAAATGCAGAATCTGTGCTGCAAGTGTATTTCACAGCTTCCCTGCAGCTAGACAACCTCCATTCTTCTAACAGTTTCAACGTTCTTAGACCTTTGAAGCAAAATATAGGACTTGCTTGTTCATCAAGTGCAACTTACACTAGCTGAACCAGTAAAATTAAGGAAGGAATTAAGATTAATAACTGCATATAGGCACAATCTAAATATGCTTATATACTCTTGGCATATAAATCTTCTTTGTTCATATGATCCTGGTTTGGAGAAAAGGTTGAGGGCTTCCAGAAGGTTGAAGAAAACTAGTTAAGATTGATGAAAGGGTGAGGAATGGGAATAAACAAACCCAGAGTGCAAATTGCCAAACACCTTATGGGTAAACATTCATTTGATCCAGAGTGGGGAGTCATTTGAAGTGGAATTGGTGACAGAGAGTTTGGATGTAGAATGCCTCCTCCACCAGATGTCAGTCTGACAAACCAAATTGATGGAAGACTCTTAGAAAAATTGGAAATGGGACCCAAGGCCTCAGCAAATAGGACTGAAGTCCTCAAAAACTTAAATTTTCAAAATCATGAGGAATGAGGTTCCGGCTGAAAGACTATTTAAGCAGAGTGGCTACAAACAGTGGGTGCACTTTGTCATTGTGCGCTTTGACGAAGCTCAGGAAATTTCAACCCAGTATATGACTCCTGAGTATAAAGAGTATTTTGAATGAAGGCCCTCCCGGATTAGCAGGTCATTGGAAGGAGCTTTCCCTCAGACTGACCTGATCAAGAGCTCAAAGAGGGCAGCTGACTTCCCTTCCTCTTCCTGTTTTGTGTTGTTTTTTCAGGGGATTTGGGGGAGAAAGGCTAAGGTTCCCCTCATCCTTAGAACCCCAAAGGCTAAAGTTACACAGAAACATTAGCAACATAGAAACATTAGGCTTGAAAAAAAAAAAAAAATTAGCAGAGCTAACTGATACATGAAGAATAAATTTTCAGTGGAGCCTCAATGGAACAGCAGGGATTGACAACTGTTTTGTCTCTCCAAGATCTTACAGCATTTAAAGGGTGATGTTTTTCTGGAACTAAAGTTTACTTTCTTAAAATTTGAAGCTTCATGCTTTGCCATCTCTTTCCAATCTTAGTGAATAACCAAATCTCATTTACATTATAATGTTTGGGCCAGTAAATTGCTTGCTTGTCTTCTTTTAATTTTGATTGGGTGATCAGCCACTAATTCAGCACTTAACAGACACTCGATAAGTTCTTGCCACCGAACTGGCATGTCTTTTCTGTCTGTATCTCTTGTCATTGCAGGTAGCTACACCTCCCCACATATGTGTATATTTGCATATAAATAGGTAGTAATAAATCGCAATAAGTAGATAGTGGGAAACCCCAAAGTCTAAAGTTATAAAGAAACATTAGCAACACGGAAACATTAGGCCTGCAACCTTCCCAAAGACCACTAGGGAGACACGTACTTATAGCCAAACACACTTGGATATATTAACTTCCTGCAGCAAGGAAAATGATGGATCACAAAGACTATTAAGGAGGGAATAAAGTTCAGAGGGTGGTAGAGTGTGATTATTATAAAGTATCAGTGTTTACCCAGTGTTATACTGGGTAATTTGGGGGAAAGTTTAAGAAGCTATAGGTGTGTTTGGTATTGGGTATTGTCAGGTAGTAGGGGCTAATTCGTGTTTGAGTATCTTGATAATTATATCTAGGAGGTGGGAAAAGCTAAGCTGAGCTGGAATGGTCATTGAGAAGGAAGCAGTAGCCATTCATTCGCTTTTGCCAGGAGAGGGAACAGTTTGCTCATCGTGATGTTTGTACTTGCGGCATTTTGTCGTGTTCCATTATGGTCCCAAAGTGATCTCTTCTGATGTTAACATTCTCTGGAGTTGTTCATGCTCAGTAGGGCACATCAATGTGCAGCTGTGACCTGCCAGGTTGGCTGTGAGATAGCAACAGCTATACCAGTTTCTTTTCTTAGCAGCTAGATGTTTACCATCCAGTTAAACCTTACAAGTCATAGTAATTTAATTAACATTTAATGTAGAATGGATAAATCTGACATGAGTCTTATTCACATGTAAGAAAGAGTTTTTATAATCATTCAGCACCTTAGTACCTCTAGGCTTCATCAGACGGACAGTGTGTTGAGCCTGTAGCCAGGGATGCCACCATAATAGTTGGCCAGGCATTTTGCAAAGCATCGAAGTATAGTTTTTTTTTGAAAACACATTTGAAAAGAAAAGAAAAGATATGTATATGAGATACATATCTAGCTGAAACTATTTTTAAGCAACTGTATTAAGAACATAATATTAGGCTTTTAGAAATTTAGAATCTAAGAAAATTTATAAACTTCATAATTAGCTACTGATTTAAGAATATAATGTGTTGAAGAATGTTTTAAATATTTGATATGGAAATATAAGGCATTTATTCTTTATTAATAGTAAATACATAACCATTCTTCTTTTTTTATTATTGTTTTGAAAAGTGAATACATTGGAGTACATTGGATAATTGACTTTGCATTCTTGCAATACTTTACTAAGAAGAATGTGTTCAACTCCATCCAGATATTACGAAAGATGTGAAGTCTCCATCTTTTTTAGGACTGAATAGTATTCCATGGTGTGCATGTACAATTTGTTAATCCATTTCTGAGTCAATGGGCCTTTGGGTTGTTTTTACATCTTGATGATTATAAATTGAGCTGTTATAAAAAACCTAGTGAAAAATGTCCTTACAATAAAGTGATTTTTTTCTTTCATCAGGATAGGTGTCTAATAGTGGGATTGCAGGGTCAAATGGGAGTTCTAATTTGAGATCTTTTGGGATTCTCCATACTTCTTTCCAAAGAGGTTGTATTATAATGGAAAACTTTTATAATGTTGGTGGGACTGCAAATTAATACAACCATTCTTCTTTAGATGGGGAAGAGAGGAAGACTAATGTTACCTGAAGTTTTTTTTTGTTTTTTTTTTTTTTAATTTAGAATTCAATCTCATTGCAATGATTTGGATAGATCTTAAAAATTTTGTGTGATTAAAAGAAAATCTGTCTGATAAATTGAAACTATTAGCAAGAGGAAAATTTAGATTCCTCCCACCTCAAAAAAAAATAAACTGCTGCATTTATCTCCTGGGGGAATTTTATCCATTTCTTCCTACATAGCTTCATGAAAAGTTGTTATAACCATGAAATAAACTTATTAAATCCTTGGACTACAGTGTATCAAATGTCATGCAGACAATTCCCAAGAGTACCTATAGAAAAAGATAATTTGCAGGGCACCTTGTGGTAGTATGTTTTCAAATTGTCCCCTAAATTGAATGCAAAAGTAAAAGTGAAGGAAAATAACTGTAAGTTACTGGGGGAAAAACTATAGCATGCCATGCTTACAAGTGTACTTGAAAATTCTGTCTAAAAACAGGACAAGCATAAAAGTTATTTTTATAATTTCTTGGGTCATGTCTGATAGCCTTTTATTGCATGGTAATTAGTTAAGTTGCATTTAAACTATGAGATACATATCTAGCTGAAACTATTTTTAAGTAACAGTATCAAACAAAAAATAGCAAATCTTGGGTGTCTGATGTCATGGTTACTTCCTTATCCTCATTGTGATGGCTTTACTGAAATTTCAGATTAATGTGAGAGCATAAACAATTAGGTTATAATGTTTGAGTTTGTTAGGCATAATCCCATTGTAGTTATATCCCACACCCAGTAGGTATGAGATTATGATTTTGATGACTTCTTACAAAGTTAATTGCCCTTATATGCCTACATATATTTACATGTCCTTTTTATGGCATGATAACATGATGTCATCTGCTGTAACCTTCTGGCCAGGCCAGTGAAGTGTTTATGATGGGATACGTTTTATGAGGTATTACTGCTTCTATCTTATTACTTGTTCAGTATCTATACAGGATTTGAATTTATTCACGACTCAGTCTTGGCAAGTTGTATGTGGCATGCAGATTTACCCATTTCTTCTAGGTTTTCCAGTTTATTGGCACACAATTGCTTATAAAGGTCTATAACAATATTTTGAATTTTTGTGGTCAGTTGTTGTGTGTCCCTTTTCATCTCTGATTTTATTTATTTGGGTCAACTCTCTTTTTTCCTAAGATAATCTGGCCAAATATTTATCAATTTTGTTTATTTTTTCAAAAAACTAACTTTTCATTGTATTGATCTTTTTTATTTTTGTTTTAATTTTATTTATTTATGCTATGATCATTATTATTTCTCTTTTTCTTCTAATAGTGAGTTTGCTTTCCTTTTGCTTTTTAGTTCTTTAAGATGCACTGTTAGGTTGTTTATTCAAGTTTTCTACGTTTTTTTCATACATATATTTATTGCTATAAACTCCCCTGTTAGTAATGCTCTTGCTATGTTCCATAGATTTTTGTATATTGGGTTTTACTCTCATTGTTTTCAAGAGATTTGTTAATTTTCTTTTTCATTTCTTCATTGACACCCTGGTCATTTGGGAGCATGTTGTTTAATTTCCATATTTTTGTATACTTCCCAAAGTCCCTCTTGTTATTGATTTCTAGTTTTATTCCATTGTGATCAGGGAAGATAATAGATATAATTTAATTTTTTAAATTTATTTACTACTTGTTTTGTGGTCCAACATAAGCTCTTTACTTTAAACGACCCATGTTCTGAGGAGAAAAATGTGTAACCTGGCACCATTGGAAGAAATGTTGTCTGATAATCTATTAGGTTCCTTTGGTCAATAGTGCAGATTAAGTCCAAAGTTTCTTTGCTGATTTTCTTTGTAGAGGCTCTTTTCACTGCTGAAAATGGAATGATGATTGTAGGATCTATCTTTCTCTTTTAGGTCTAATAATATTAGCTTTATATATCTGGGTGCTCACATGTTAGATGCATATATTTCACAATTGCTAAATGTTCATGCTGAATTAATCCCAGTATCATTGTACAATGACCTTCTTAGTCTCTTTCTACCATTTTTGTTTTGAAATCTCTTTTATGTCATGTAAATATAGCTACAGTTTCTCTTTTTTGCTTTCCATTTTCATGGTCTTTTTCCTTCCCTTTATTTTCAGGCCATATGTGTCTTGGAAGTGAAGTGAGTTTCTTTTAGTTTTGTTAATTATATCTAGCCAGCCACTTTATGTCTTTTGATTGGCAAGGTTAGTCTACTTATCCTCAGTGTTATTGTTAGCTAAGGACTTGGTGTTTCCATTTTGTTATAACTACTTGTTCTGTGGTCCTCTCTTTTTCTCTTCTTTCCTCATTTCCTTTGTGTAATGTGATTTTCTCTGGTAACGTATTTTAAATTTTGCCTTTTATTTTTTGTATAACTGTTGTAGGTTTTTTATTTGAAGTTTCCAAGAGGCTTGTAAATAACATTTTATAACCAACCATTCTAAACTGAAGACACCTTAACTCTAATTACAAAAGAACACAAGCGAGCAAACAGAGAGAAAACTAAAATGACTTGACATTCTAACTCAGTTCCCCTATGTTTTGATTTTTAGTTTTTTCTTTTCATATGTGTTTATAATATAATATATACTTTTTCTAATTATTATTTTTGATAGGCTATTCTTTTAGTCTCTCTATTCAAGATCTTTGTGATTTACACCTCACAATTACAGTGTTAAAAGTGTTCTATATTTGTCTATGAACTGGTGAGTTCACTTACCAGTGAGTTTTATACATTCAGATAATTTCTTATTGTTTGCTAACATCTTTCAGGTTTAATAACTCCCTTTCACATTTCTTGTAGAACAGGTCTGCTGTTTATGGAATCTCTCGGCTTTTGTTTGTCCAGAAAAGTCTTTATTTATTTTTTATGTTTGCAGGATATTTTTGCTAGATACAATATTCTAAAATGAAAGTTTTTTGTTCCTTGGTTTTTTTCTTTCAGCACTTTGACTGTATCGTCCTATTCTCTGCTAGCCTGCAAGGTTTCTGCTGAGAAGTCTTCTGCCTGACATATTTGAGGCAGTTTATATATTATTCATTTCCTGTTTCTTGCTGCTTGTAGTATCCTTTCTTTATTATTGACCTTTGATAGTTTGATTATTCAATGCCTTGAGGTAGTCTTAGTTGAGTTGACTCTGCTTGGGGTTATTATCCCTCTTGTACTTGAGTGTCATTTTCTGGGTTTGAAAAGTTCTCTGCTAATTTTTCTTTTAATAAACTTTTGACCATAATCTCTCTTTATCTACTTCCTTTTTAAGGCTAATAGCCTAGATTTGTTCTTTCTGAGCTATTTTCTAGGTCTTACAGTATTGTTTCATTACTTTCTGCTTTTTTTCTCCTCTGACTGTACTTTGGTATAGCTTGTGTTCAAGCTCACCGGTTCTTCTGTTTGATCAGTTTTGCTGATGAGAGACTCCAATGCACTTTTCAGTTTGTCAACTGAATTTTCCAACTTCAGAATTTGTGTGATTTTAAAAAAATTATGTCAATCTCTTTGTTAAATTTCTCTGATAGAATTCTGAATTCCTCCACTGTGTTATCTTAAAACTCAGTGAGCTTCCTCAAAACAGTGCTTTTGAATTCTGTGTCTGAAAGATCACATGTGTTTATTCCTCCAGTATTGTTCACCGATGCTTTATTTAGTTTGTTTGGTGAGGTCATGTTTTCCTGTATGCTTACAAATATTTGTCAATGTCTGCACACTGTGAAGAATTAGGTATTTCTTCTAATGTTCCCAGCATGGCTTTGTTTATGCCCATCTTTCATGAGGATGTTTTGCAAATACTCAAAGGGAATTTGATGTTGTCATCTAAGCTTGTGGTTGCTGCAGACACATCAGCACTAAGAGGTGCCCCAGCCCAGTAATGCTGTGAGGATGAAGATCCTAGAGGTACTTTTTGGTTGGCTTTGGTAAGACCTGAGGAAAATTCCCAGAATTACTAAGCAAAATTTGTCACTCTCTGTCTTTCAATTCTCCAAACCAAAAGAATATCTCTGTAGCACGACGCTTCCTGGATTGGTGGAAGAGTGACACAAACACAACCATGGCCAACTCAGATGAAACTTTGCTGCATCACACTTAATGCCAGTGCATTACTAAATCTATTCCAAGACCATGGTAACTACTACCTGCCCATCACTGAAGTTTATTCAAGGCCCAAGGGTTCTTGAATCAGAAGTTGACTAAGTTCCTGTTGATGGGGTTAAACATTTTCCTCTGTCTGAAGCTGTTTTAAAGGCTCCCCCCATGAGTACCAGCAGAATTCTGCCCTGTGTTGTGTGTACTCTGCTGTGAAAGGGAAGCCCTGAGCTTTAGTGCAAAGTCCTACAGTAATTTCACTCTCCCTACTCCAAGCCACAGATTCTTTCCCCTACATTGTGCTGCCAGGAGGGAGGTGATGTAGACAATGCAAGATTGTCCTTCACATCCTTTTCAGTGTTTCTGTTCCTTGATGTGATGTTAAAACCAACTGCTATGATTGCACATCTAATTTGCTTGCTTCTTATTAAAGTGCTTTCTTGCATGGATAGCTGTTCAATTTGGTGTTTCTATGAGGGGATGATCACTGGAACATTCCATTCAGACTTTTTTTGTTCTGCCACCTCCTCCTTGCTTCTAAAAAGAATGTGTCTCTATCTTAGGAATATTCTCTCATACAAGTATTTACATGGTAATAAATTTGAACTTTAAAAAAATCTGTTTACACTATTTAACCTATATAACCATGTCAGTAATGTCATCATTCACCATGTTGACATGATGTTTTTCTTGCCCTACAACTACTTCTGAGAGTTCAGGGATGCTCTTTGATTCTACTGGTTCTCTTAAAATTCACATTGTCTTTTCCCAAGGGCCATTTTCCTGTATAGTTTCAGTGAATTATTAAACTCCAATCTTATTTCTCTAGATAAGTATCTTTAGTTTTATACTTTCTTCATTAAAATTTTTATTTTTTTCATGGTAGACAATTATTCATGAGGAAATGTCATCTCAGCTATCCTATTCAGGCACTTTTAATTTGAAGTCAAAGATATATACTGGGTAATAAATTACATCTTTCAAATTAAGGTGGTTGACCAGTGTGATATATCTGAATATAATAATTTAACACATACCAAGCATCTATTGTAATTAATAATAATTTTACTAACTTGTTTTATGAATGATATAGAAATTATTCTGAGAGTAAGATTATGAATAGGACACAGTTTCTGCCTTTAAGTTGCTCACAGGCAAGTGGAATTGTGATGAGAAATATTAAGTCTCTGAGGCATCTGACAGAGGACTCATTAAATTTAAAAATCTCCCTAGTAAGTCTTCTGTATTTCAATATATAATTTTCTTCCAACTTCAAAAAATTTCACAGTGTCCAACTTGAATTGAAACTTCAATTTTATTGAAAATAATTTGAACCATTCTTTATTTTTTATATTTGTGTTATAAACTTGTTCACCTTCTATTATAACAAAGTAAGTAAGTCCACACTAAAAAAATTTATATAAATGATTAATAAACCAATATATTGTTTTAATGACATGAGTATCATGGCCATGAAGAATTTTATTCCTTAGACTTGGGATGAAATATTTTAAAGACCTGTTTTAGTAGAGGTGTATATTAATTTGTGATAACAACCCCATAAAAATCAAACACTGAATCATGTACTCAGATTTTATTTTAAGAAAAGGAGTAAAATAGATTTCTTAAAAAGGTGAAAGAAACTAATAAAATAGTCAGTAAATTTTAAAAATCAAGAAACAGAAGTAAAATGTGTTCTGTCTTTTAAATTCTTAACTTTTTTTGTTTTAAAATATAATGTAGAATTTATTAGAATTTGTTTTAGTGGGTAATGCTGGGCATATTAATTGTACTTTATTATTTTATTTCTTAATAAATTAGGTAGTGTTGTTCAGGAGAAGATATATTAAAATAGTAAATGAGATGAATTTATTAAGTTAGACTATAATATTGATGATTTTTGATAATTCAGAAAAGTTTTAGCAAATCTCACTTATTTAAGATTAAATATCTGGAAATGCCAGTCAAGAAATCAAAATAAATCACCTCATTCCACGAACAAAATTCACCATCTAGGAAGCCAAAACTTATAAATAGACATAAGTATTGAAACTTTATGCTTAACAGAAGGTAAGATTTAGTTTTCTGAATATTTCCTTATATGGATTTCTTTATGCTTAATGGTACAGAATGAATAAAATATTACTATATTTATAAAATGAATAAATTGGAATTTTGAAGATACTTTATATTTTAGGCACTAAAATAAAATATACTTGATGATATGCTTAATATACTATTTTAATTAAGTAATGCATATGGTAAAGAAATTAAATATGCATTTCAAATAATGTCAGACACATCATACATTTCATTATATTATTCTTTCTGAATTTAAATGTAATTATAACATAGCAACATAGTTTTATTAATTATATCAGAAGTGAATAAAACAAATCAAGAGATAATTGGCTTCACTAGTGTACCATAGGGACACATTTTTCTGGAACAGTACAAAGTGGTAGGAATGTGCAGGGACAATTCAAGAGAGTTGTTCAATATGTAGAAATACACATTCAGCAAGCTGTATGAGGATGAAGTATGTCATAAGACAAACAGAGAACCTAAAATTTTCACCATGCACATAAGTGAGTCTTTTTAGGCACTGGCATCCTTGTGCCTACAGTTCTACAGAGATGTTCTTCAAAGTCTTGTAATTTGATTTTCATGTTTTTGAGAGGTAGAAGAGAAAAGATTTAATGGCTGAAACATCAATAACAAAAGACAAGTTATCAAGAGAAAAGGAGATTTATTTTATATAGGGTTTAGGAGAAACGGGAGCTTTTAGAAATGAAGATGCAAAAGAATATGGAAAGCTTTTAGAAATAAAGACACAAAAGAATATGGAAACCAGTGTATATTTATGGATAGTAAGGCAAAGATAGTAATGCAAAGAAATGGAAAGTAATGCAAAGTAATGGAGAACCAAAGGGTCTGATAACAAGCCTGGGAGAACTTAGCAAGGCCTGTTGCTTCAGATTCTTCTCATCTGTGTCCCTATGTCTTCAGGGATAAGAATATACCTTATGCATAGGCGCAGGGCGGACAAATTTATAACTTGCTTCATGGGAGAGAAACAAGCGGAAGGTCAGAATGAACTTCCATTTCTGCTACTTTCCCAAATATCAAAATGCTGTAGCTTGTGGTAGCATCTTCTGAACCCCATAAGGGAATGAAAAGACATGCAAACTAAAATATCTTTTCAAACCAAATAAGACTATTTTTTAATATTAAATTAAATTTAAATTATTTCTTATTTTATCTTTATGCTATAAACCTTTAAAAAATCTGATAAAAACATTTTACCAGTATGTTTTCTTCCATCCTTTTTAGTAAATATAAAATTGATGAATATATTTGTGAAAATATAAATCTTGACATTTCTTTTTTTCTTTTTTTTTTTTTTTTCCGCAGTTTTTGGCCAGATCTGGGTTTGAACCCACCATTTCAGGCATATGGGGGCAGCGCCCTACTCCATTGAGCCACAGTCACCGCCCAAACGTTAACTCTTTTATTTATTAATTTTTTTTTGTTGTTGTTCTTGCAGTTTTTTGGCCAGTGCCAGGTTTGAACCTGCCACCTCCAGTATATGGGGCTGGCGCCCTACTCCTTGAGCCACAGGCATGGCCCAACATTTTCATCACATTGTTCAAATTAGGTTAGAAAAAAGCAATAGATCATTTAATCAGAAATGTATTAAGGGCAATTAAAGGTTGATAATTTTCAAACCTACATTTTTAATTATAATCTCATCGATATACTAAAATGTGATGTTAGGTTGTTTGAGATCTTTTTCCTACTATTTTTACTATTTTGATGTAAGTATTCATTACTATAAACAGTTCTCTTGGTGTGCTTTTGCTGTATTACATGGTTTTGGTATGTTGTGTTTCTATTTTCATTTTTCTGAAGACAGTTTTACATTTGCCTTTTAAATTCTTCTTTGACCCATTGGTGATTTAAGCACATGCTAATTTCCATGTGCTCATGAATCTTTTTGGAATTCCTCTTCCATTGAATTCTAGCTTTAAACTCTTGCAGTTGGAAAAAGATACTTAATATGATTTCCACATTTTTCCATATTCTAGGAATTGTTTTGCAGGCCAGTGGTCTAACATAATCTTTCTTGGACAATGTTCCGTATGCAGTTGAGGAGAATGTTTATTATGCAGCTATTAGATGAAATATTCTGTATATGTCCAATAGGACCTTTTGGTCTAGATTAAAGTTTAATTTTCAATATTTCCTTATTCATTTTCTGTCTGGACATCATCTGTTGCTGAAAGTGGGATGTTGAAGTCCCCTATTATCATGTTCATTTTGTTCTATTAATGTTTGGTTTATAATCTAGGTGCTCCAAGATTGGGTGCATATATATTTATAATTTTTATATCCTTTTGCTGAATTGACCCCTTTATCATAGCACAATGACTTTTCTTTGTTTATTTCTATGTTTTAGCTCCTGGTCTTTTTATTTCCATTTCCATGAAGTATTGTTTTCATCTCTTCAATATTTATGCATATTCTAGATAAAGTGATCTCTTGGTCAAGTTTTTTTTTTGTTTGTTTGTTTTTGTTTTTTTGCAGGTTCTGGCTGGGGCTGGGTTTGAACCCACCGTCTCTGGCATATGGGGCTGGTGCCCTACTCCTTCGAGCCACAGGTGCTGCCCGATAAAGTGATCTCTTACAGAAGGACATAACTGGTCCTTTTGGGTGGATCCATTCAGCCACTGTATGTATTTTGATTGAAAAATTTAATCCATTGTCACTCGAGGTTATTATTTATAGGTAAGAATTTAGTACTGCCATTTTGGTTATTGTTCACTTGCTGTTTTGTAGATCTATCATTCCTACATGCCGCTCTTACTGTCTTCCTTTATGGTAAGTAATTTCCTTTACCATGCTGTACATAGTAGGATGTTTTGATTCCTTACTTTTTATTTTTTATGTGTCTAATGTAGATTTTTGCTTTTTGGTTACCATGAATCCTACAAAGGTGTCTTATAGTTATAACCAATTATTTTAAGCTAATAATGATAACTTTAATCATAGGGAACAAACTCTACACTTTTACTTTACATCTCTTTACATTTTGAATTTTTTATTTCATTTTCATATTTTTTTAAATTATTTTTTATTTTACAAGTATTATAGGGATAGACACATTTTGGTTACATAATTTGTATTTTTACATTTTAAGTTGATGTTATAAGTGTGCCCTTCACCCAGAATGTGTGGATTGCACCCATTCATTGTGAATTTATCCCACCCCACATCTTTTTTATACTGTGTATCTCTTAACAAATAATTTTAGTTATGAGTATTTTTAATAGTTTTGTCTTTTAGATTTCATACTAACCATTGTAAATAAACGTTATTTACAAACTATTGTTACAGTAATGGAGTACTATGAATTTTACTGTGTATTTTTACAAGTGAGTCTTATAATTTTAGAAGCTTTGTGTTAATCATTAATGATCTTTCCTTTTTGCTTGAAGAATGTCCATTTTTTGTAAGACAGGTCTGATGGCAATGAATTCCCACAGTTTTTATTTGGGAAGGTCTTCATTGATCTTACATTTCTGAAGTTATGCTGAACATAGTATTCTTCATTGGCAGGATTGTTTCTTTCCTTCAGCTCTGAATATATCATTCCACTCTCTCTTTACCTACATGGTTTTTACTGAGAAATCTGTTTCTAAATGTATTAAACTCCTTATATGGGCCAGGCACAGTGGCTGAGGCCTGTAATCCTAGCACTTCGGGAGGATGAGGCTGGGGGATCGCTTGAGCTCAAGAGTTCGAAGCAAGAACTCTGAGCAAGAATGAAACCCTGCCTATACTAAAAATGGAAACACTAGCCAGTGTTGTGGTGGGTGCCAATGGTCCCCAGCTACTTGGGAGGCTAAGGCAAGGTGATAGCTTGAGCCCAACAGTCTGAGGTTGTTGTGAGCTATGACACCATGGCATTCTAACCAGGGCTACACAATCGGACTCTGCCTCAAAAGTAAATAAATAAATAAACTCCTTATAAGTGATTTGCTACTTTTACTCCTTTCAGGATTCTCTCCTTGTTTTATTTTTGACAGTTTGAATGTACTGCCTTTAGGTTGTTTTGTTTATACCTAATTTGACTGGAGACTTTTAACCTTCCTGTACCTTAATATTTTTATCTTTCTTTAGGTTAGAAAAGTTTTCTGCTGTAATTTTTTTAAGGTAAGTTTCTGCCCCTTTATCTTTATATTCTCTCTATTGAGTTTAATAACTGAAAAAATTCTCTTTTGGTGCCATTGCATAAATTCTATATACTTCATTCCTATTAATCAGATTTTTTTTAACTATATTTTTTCTAAATAACCTATCTTTAACTACAAAAGTTCTTTAATTTATATGATCAATTCTGCTTTTAATACTTTTGATTGCATTTTTCATTGTATTCATTTTCTGTTCCAGATCCAGGATTTCTGTTTTTTAAACTTTTAATTTCAATTTTTCTAAGTTTCTTGTTTTCCTTTATTCTTTTCCTCATTTAAAAAAAAATTGTTTTTCTGTATATTACTGAAGTTTCCACAGCTTCTTTTAATTATTATTATTATTTTTTTTAGAGACAGAGTCTCACTTTACCGCCCTCTGTGGAGTGCCGTGACGTCACAGGACTCACAGCAACTTCCAGCTCTTGGGCTTCTGAGATTCTCCTGCCTCAGCCTCCCAAGCAGCCACAGCTTCTTTTAAAATGTTATTTTGATTTTTGGTTAGGTTGTGAGTACATATCTATCTCTCTAGAGTTGATTATAGGTACTTTGTTTCTAGTGATGCCATCTTTCTTTGATTGTTCTTGCATCTTCTGGCTCTCTATTGATATCTGTGTATTTGAAGAAGTAGCTATTGCTGAGTGTAGGAGCTCGCACATATAATCCTAGCATTTTTTGAGGCTAACGTGGCAGGATTGCTTGAGACTAGAAGTTTGAGGCCAGGATGAGCAACATAGTTATATTTTATCTCTACAGGGAAAAAAAAAAAAAAAAGTGTTGTTTGTTTGTTTTGTTTTTTAGCCAGGAACAGTGGTATGCAGCTGTAGTGCTACCTACTCATGAAGCTGAGGCAACAGGTCTGCTTGAGCCCAAGAGTTTGACATTGCAGTGAGCTGTGATGATACCAAGGAACTCTAGCCAGGAAAACACAGTGAGTTTTTGTCACAAAGACAAACAAAAAGAAGTAGGTACTTACTCTAGTTTTTGTGGACCTTCTTTTTACCCCAAGTACTGTCAAGAGTTGCTTGTGGTTCAAGAAGGGTGCTATGTGTAAGATAAAACTGCCCTTCCTACACCTTTACATGCGTCTTTTCTTATTACAATGTGGTAATCAGATACTGTGATCTCTCATCCTTAGTTTTTGTGAAAGGATTTTTTTATATATAGAGTTCAAATAGTTGTTTCTTCAATGGCATGATCTCTGAGAAATCTTATTTTACCATCTTGCACCATTCTTCTTTCTCTAAACCCCCTCCCTTTTTTTTTTTTTGCAGATAAAATCTTGGCCTTTAAGGAATAAATGTGATTCAATAAGAAGTTTCCTATGTTCTAAGAAAATGTCTTTTAACACAACTACTCTTTGTAATTGTTACCATGTAGATTTGGGGAAAGTTAGAGATCTTTTAAGTGAATCTTGACATCTGATTTTTTTGAATTTTATTTTTCAAGGTAATAGTTTTCAGACACTATAGAAGAATTTCAGAGAGATAGAGCTGTAATAAAAAGTATCTAGTCCAAACCAGATACGGCTCTGCTAAGAAATACATACCCTCTTCCTCTTCTTTCAAAGTTCCTCTGTGTGTGTGTGTACATATGTGAAGCATCTTTATGCTAGTCTATAACACACATGAATAAAATGCAGTTTGTATTAAAATAAAAAAATTTTAAAGAAGAATCACTTTACTATGAAGCAAACTGATAAAATGGTTATGTAACAAAATATGTAGCTTCTTTATAAATTATCCATCCCAAAGATTTTTTTTGGATGTAAAAAATTAATTTTCTGTCTAAACTATTAATAGTTTGAGTCTTTTAAGATATGATGAAGTGTAATATAGTCCTCTAAACAGCTTATTTGTGATACTTACATGGTTTTTAATTGGGAACATGATACTCACAGGTATATTATTTCTACAACTGGTATCATTTTGAAAAACAGTCCAGTTCAATGAACACCATCCAGGTATGGGCACACTAAAAGCCCTGACTTCTGGCTTGGAGCCCATAGCACAGTGGTTACGGCACCAGCCACATACATGGAGGCTGGCAGGTTTGAAACCACCCCAAGCCAGCTAAAACAACAATGACAACTGTAACAAAAAATAGCCGGGCGTTGTGGCAGGTGCCTGTCCTCCCAGCTACTTGGGAGGCTGAGGCAAGAGAATCACTTAGGTCCAAGAGTTTGAGGTGTGAACTGTGTAGCCATGGCACTCTACCAAGGGCTACATAGTGAGACTCTGTCTAAAAAGCAAAAGCAAAAGAATACCTTTACTTCAGCATTATCAGAGTATACATGTAACAAAACCATTTTCATCCTCTTAATATTTGAAATACAAATAGATAAATACAAAAAACTAAGTAGCTCTTTTCAAGATCAAAAGGCCCCTCTTTAGGACACATCCAAGAAGTAATCTTCTGTTCACGTCAAAATGATCTTGTATTTACATTTGACATAGTTAATCATTCCCTCCTTCTTAAAACACTTTTCCCCATAGCTTTTTTTTTTTTTTTTGATTTTTTTAATTAGTATTAGATCATAGCTGTGTACAGTAATGCAATCATGGGGCACCATACACTGGTTTTATAAACAGTTCAACACATTTTCATCACACTGGTTAACACAGCATTCCTTAGCATTTTCTTAGTTATTGTGTTAACTATACATAAGACAATCTTAGTTATTGTGTTAACTATACATAAGACAATCATGTTCTTCATTCACTAAGTTTCAGATGTACCCTTGTAAGATGCACCACAGGTGTAATCCCACCAATCACCCTCCCTCTGTCCACCTCCCCCACTCCCTCCCTTCCCTATCCCCCTTCCCCATATTCTTAGGTTATAACTGAGTTATAGCTTTCCTATGAAAGCCATAAATTAGTTTCATAGTAGGGCTGAGTACATTGAATACCTTTTCTTCCATTCTTGAGATACTTTACTAAGAAGAATATGTTTCAGCTCCATCCATGTAAACATGAAAGAGGTAAAGTCTCCATCTTTCTTTAA
>CAUYPK010138057.1:0-39415 GCA_963574355.1 Loris lydekkerianus
GTCTTTGGGTACTATGAATGTAATCCACCATGCAGCCTCTCCATATCCTGTCTTAGGTTGTCCCCGCTTTGGGAATCTTACCCGTCATTGGTGCTATGGAGGGCAGTGAAGAATAATAGTTAGATTCTTGCTTAATGAGCCAGTGATATTGGACCTCGACCTGATTTAACTGCCTCTAACCTTTTTTTTGGGATACAGGGCCCAAAGGTGAAGGGTAAATAAGGGTAGCAGGGGAAGAAGGTAGGGTGAAAAACAATGTAGGCCCGTCCACAAGGGATTTTAGCATTTTCCCTTAGCCTCTGAGAATACTCCCTGTCACAACTGTTCCTCTCTATAATCCCTTTGAATGCCTCTCAGAACAGCCAAATCTTCACTTTCTTCTTGGGAAAACCCAGTGTTAAAGATAATCCAGGCAAGGTCTTAGTGATAACCACCCTCCAAGAAACTGTGATGTGGTCGCCACATCTGCTTAGTGTCTTTTCTCACAAGACCTCTCGAAATTTCCTTCAAAGCATCATTTTGCCATTCTGTTCATTTTACAACAGGCCCATTTCCTAAAGTATTTCCAAAGGGACTGTAGCCATTACAAATATGAATACTACTATTCTCCTACCCTTTGGAGTCCTATTCAACAGAATCAAGACTTTAAACTGAAACATGAATGTTTATGGCTAAAAAAGACCAGTTACAGGATTCCCTCCCCATGTATCAGGGAGTCATACATTTGGGATCAGTGAGATAGTAAGCTGAAGACACTATTTTCACTGTCTTTATTTCATAAAGGAAATAGAGGACTGTGATGTGGTCAAGCATATCTTTTCCATTTTCACAAAATCATTGGCAAAATACAGAGATAGCATTTGATCAAGTCTCTCAGAACTTTCTAAGTAAAAATAAAATTTCTTATTATTAAAAAATAATTTTTTATTAATAATAATAATTTCCTTGCTTCCTGGCTGCCCAAAAAACAACTTGACATGATATCATTACAAGCAGAAATAAGACTGTGCATGAGAAGCCTCATCGTTGGCACTACAGTAGTACTGAAAGTAGAGCAAGGGGGGAAAAAGCACCTTTATCAGAGGGTTAGAAGTATTAAAATAAAATCACTATGGAACCAAAGTGAAGATCTGTACCACATCCAAGAGTTCTGGTGGGAAAGTTTTAGCAGTGATGAGTAAGTTCCTAAATGAGATAATTAATGAGCAGTACAGCATTTCACAATAGAAACAACGTAGTTTTCATTGACTCCAAGAAACGGGAATATTTTTCACACCAACTTAAAGTGGTCAAGGTTTGTATTTATTTGTTCATTTTAAGTATTAATCTTACTCCAGCAGCCCAGAAATGTCCCAGGAAGAAAATAACACAGGTTTGAAATAGTTATCTACATGTAAAGGCTGGGGTTGCCTTAATCTCTTCAATTGAATTTATTCAATAATGACTTTTCCTTGTCAATAGATTGTTTATCTGAATTTCATTGAAATGAACCCAAATCACTTGCTATTTCTGCGTCTTCGTTGTCCATTCACTGAATAAATCCTTCGCATTTATTTTCAGTCTCCAGCACAGTTTTGAAATTCCTCCTGTCAAGGTTACCAGTTCCATCAATGTGGCCAAAGATTGTGGCCACCTACCAGTTCTCTTCCTACTCTAGGTTTCAGAGATATTCAGAGATAGCGACACATGTGATCTTTTCTCCCATGTAGAAGCATGGGTTTCTTTGTCCTGTCTGATCTACTTTTTCCTGATTTCTATGGCATTTATCAGCTTGCTCTAACTCAAGCTCCTTTTTCTAGGTCCTCCTCCTCGTCTACCCTGTCCTAAGTGCTCATTGACCCAAGGACAGTCCTGGCCCCATCTCCCCTTTATTTACACTCAGTGTCTGTTTCAGTTCATCCAAGTCCGTGATTTTATCCATATGCTGTTGACCCTCAGCTTCAGTTTCTAGCTCTCATCACTCCATCACTCCCTTGAGTCCCCATCTCATTTGTCCAGCTTCCTTCTTGGCACCTGCAGTTGCACGTGAATAAGGGTCTTATCTTATCAAGCACAACTTGATTTCTCCCCTCCTGGTCACTGCATAGCATCACACACTGTATGTTTTCTCATGTGCTTCCGTCCTTAGTCTTTCCCCGCTCAGTGAAGTGTACCAGCTATTCCACAGCTCACACTAGAGCCTTCAAAGCCGTACTTCCTTCCTGTCATCACATCCTCCTCACTACTCAGCCCACCGTGATCCTAATGCAAGCCACCCTCAAGTCCTTTCCAATCCACTACAATAATCTGTTAACAGGTGCCACTGTTTTTAATCTGAACATCCCCAAAGCATCCAAAATGCTTTCTTTTAATGTAAATCAGATAGCTAACGCCTCTGCTTAAAATCCTTCTGATCTCAGTATAAATGTTATTTTCTAATGTACTCAAACCCTACTTCCCTCCCCAGGTCCCTACTTGTTGTCTTTATAGTATTTATCGCTACCAGAAATTATTGTGTTCATGTTTGGACCTATTTCCTCAGACTATCCATGGATCCCTTTGATTACATTTAGATAACTACATTTATATAACCTTAGAGAGAAAGCACAGCTCTAAGATTCTGATGCTCGGTAGGTGTCCAAGAAAGTTCAAAAAGTCATCAAAAGATGCAGCAAATTGTTTCTACTGAGAAGAATATAGTTTTGAAATGTTTATGAAGAAAAAATTATTTAAAAACACTTGAGAAATTAGTCACTATTTTAGAGGTTTATAACCATAGTGAAATACAACAACTTACTTTACAAAAAGTAATAGATCAAGAGAACAAAAGTAATATATAGAAAAGTCATAAAGATAAAATTAAGACTTCATATCTTTCAAAAACTCCTGATAAATTATAAAAATTGATCATATTGTAAGCTATAATGGAAGTCCTAAAAGATACTAATCAGCAGAAATAATACATAGTACATTTTAATAAAAATGTATAGCTAATACAAAAAGAAAAAACTAAGTGCTAAGATTTTTTTAAACACTCTTTTATGTAATTTTTGGGTTAAAATAAATCAAAACTGAACATAATGTAATGTCTAGTTTGGTGAAAATGACACAAGAACTGAGGAAATATACCCAAAGTGGTAATCAGAAGACAAATAATAGTCATCAATGCATTTATTAGAATACTCCTGAAACTAAGAAAATGAATGTAGTAAAATAAGAGAGAATAAATCTGAAATCAAATTCAAAATCAATAGAGTTGGTATGTAAAATTAAAATCTAGTTCTCATAAAAGATCAGTGAAATAGCCATCCCTGTTGAAGCTTGCAAAAATGTAGAAAAAAATAAAAACAAATAATAATAGAAATGAAAAGGAGCTATAAATATGTATAAAGGAGAATTTAATATTATAAAATTATACTGTGTATAATTTTATATAAATAAGAATTTCAAGATGAAACATAATTTTATAACAAAATATAAATGGATTAAATTAATTGAAGTGGATGATACATGAATAGTTCAAAAACTTTATGAGACATTTGCCTGCAAAAAAGAGATCAAACCCAGATGATTTTATAAATAACTTTATCAAACATTCAGGCCACAGTTAATGACTATGTTATTTACAACTTTGTAGAGCACTGTAAAAGTAAATCTACGGAATTGCATAATACAAGGCTAATATACCTTGATATTAGAACTGAAAAAAACAGAGCATAAGAAATAGCTATAAATGCAAAAATTTGAAATAAGGTAAAATTTGACCCAATATGTTTTCTATTAAAAATAATAAGTCATCACAATCAAGTATGGAAATAGTTCAATACTGGGAAATCTGTGCATAGAACAATCTATATTAACAGACTTTAGAAAAAAATTACATGCTTATTTTAATAGTATATAAAAGGCATTGTTCAACAAGCATACTTGATTTTAAAAAACTTACAGCAAACCATGGAAAAAACATTTCTCAGCTTAATAAAATGAATCAATCAGAAATGAACAGTAAACTTCATACCAAATTGTGTGAAATTCTGACCCATGTGAACAGGATGAAACATTCTCATTAAAACCAGTTGTTTTTAATGCTTTTACTAAGCATCATAGTGGAGGTTAATGTATAAGGAAAAAAAGAATGTTTTTTAGTAAGAAAAAAACAATTTTCTTAATGTATAAAAAAAAAAAGCTGTAAGACATATATGCATGTAAGAAGAAGAAAACAAAATGATATTATCATCTTTTTAAAAAATCTAAAAATATTTGAAAATAAACCACATAATTCATCATCTTAAGAGAATAAGGGAGAAAACTATATTATTATTATTATTATTTAATGATTATTGTACGAAAGAAAGAAAAAGTTTTTGGCAAGAATCAACATGTGATTACAACATCCTTACCAAACTCATGATATCTGGTAAAGGTGACTATGAAAATTTTACAGATAATTTCATGCTTGATAGTGAGATAGTAAATGCTTTCCCCCTAAGATTGATAATATGTGAAGTGTGTCTATCCTTTAAATGGAGGTCCTAGCTATTGTAATAAAGCAAATCGATAACAACAATTAATAATAAAACTATAAATATTTATAAGAAAGAAGGAAAACTGTCTCTATTTTCAGGTGACCTGATTATTCCTGTAGAAAGTTGTAAAAAAAATACAAAACAATTCCAAAAATAATGAGTGAATTTAGCAAGTTTCTATTATGCAAGGTTAATATACAATGATCAACCGAATTTTTTTATAGTTGTAGCAAACTGTTGAAAACCAAATGAAAAATTAATTCACTAATACACGTAGTAGTAGTTAAAATCATAAATTGTATGTGAATACACACAAGAAAATATGTGCATGATCTCTACAAATAATACTACAAAATATTGTGGAAAGAAATTAAAGTAGACTTAATAAGTAGACAGATGTGCCATGTTTGTAAGTTGAAATTTTCAAGTGTTATGATACCAGCTCTTCCAAAATTGAACCGGATATTTAGTGCAATTCCAACTATAATAGTAGTAGTCTTTTTTTAAAATAGAAATGTAACCTAGCTGAAATTATATATGAAACTGTAAAAGATTACTATCCAAAACAATTTTGAAAAGCAATAAAGTTGCAGGGTTTACATAACTTGATTACAAGCCTTACTATACAGTTGTGATAGGTAAGACAGTGGAGACGGGCATAAGGATTCATACAAAAAAAGGGGGATGGAAAAGGCAGCCCAGGGTATGTTCACACTGCCATTTGATTTGTGACAAAGTTATGCAATTCAAAGAGAAAACAAAATATCCATATTTTTCTAAGAAACTTAACTAAACAAAAAAGAACGTGATAGAATATATTGCTTCATATAATACACAAAAATTAATTCAAGATAGATTATATACCTAAACATAAAAGCTGAATTCATGAAGTTTTAGAGAAAAACATAGGAGAATATCTTCATGACTAGGGGGCTACTCAAAGCTTTCCTAAACAGAAAGCAGTGGTATAGTGGAAAAGGTGACCATATGATGGACTTTATCAAAATTAATAATTCTGCTTCTCAAAAGACATAAAAAAACATATGCAACCATAGTCTGGGAGATTGATTTACAAATACAATCTAAATTATGTCTCAAATCTAAGATATATAAGGTACTAACGCAACTCAATAATAAAAAGCAAAAAGTTATTTTAATTTTTTAAAGGTGAAAGATTTAAGTAGATGCTTTACCGATGAAGAGAGATAAAGGACAAAAAACAATGAAAAAATGCTCTGATTTACCACTAAATGGACAAAACTGAAAGAATATTTACTCAAAGAGTACATAATTATATTTATGCAACATTTTAGAACAGAAAAAAATAATTAATTTGGAAAAATTAAGAATAGTGTTTGCCTCTGGAAAGGTGAGAGCACAGATTTTCTTCATAGGCGAGTGAGGTAATTTTCTGGGTGATGGTAGCTTTGTACCCATATCAAAACTCAAAGAAAATTCACTTAAGATTTGTACATTTCATTGAATAGAAATTTAATTTCAGAATAAACATTTATATAAATATAGAATTCTAGCTAATGCTGTGAAAGCTGAATTATATAGGAGGAAATATACTGATGTCTATTATTTAAGTAGAAATGCTTCAGAATCTTATGTATGTTACTAGATGGAAAAAGGGATTGACAGATGAAAAAAATTGTGATAAAGCAAAAATAGTACAATGTTAATGGTGGAATGCAAATGGTGGGTATACAGATAACTGTAAAATTCACCTTTGCTATATGCTTGAAAATTTTACAATAAAAACAATTACATATGAAGTACACAATATATAAAATATGATAAATAATAAAATATATATTTTTTAATCTAGAGAATCAACTGAAAAATTATTACATCTAATAAGATAGTTCAGAAGGTGGCTGGATAAAACATAAAAATATAAAATAAGTTGTCTAGAAAATGTAATAGAATACTGACTCAATTTATAATAGCAAAAGACTATATTACTCAATTTACAATAGCAGCAGAATCTGTATTATAGAATGTGAATTTTACCGAAACTAATATAATTCAATGCAATTCAGTGAAAAAAGTCTAATGGAACATGAAGAAGTGACTCTATTTTTTTAATTTCTTTATTAAATTGTAACTGTGTACATTAATGCATTTATGGGGTACAATGTGCTGATTTGATATACAATGTGGAATGAAGAAGTGACTTTAAAGTATGTTTGGAAGAGAAAATAAGTAGTAATAGACAAATTTGCAATAAGAAAAAATCTGAGAAAAATTACTTTGTGATATTAAAATAAATTATAATGTTTCAGTAATTAAAATAATATTGATTCTTCAAAGAAATTGAGACAAAATAAGAAGCCCAGAATGAGACTTTTATAAATATGACAATTTAATATATCAGAAAGAAATCATTTTAAATAAGAGGCATAAGATTTAATAAAAGTGTTGGTACAATTATATATCTATGCAGAACGTAATAATGTTCAACAGTAAAAATCTTTATAAAAAATACATATTAAAAACAAAAATAAAATCAAAGGATAGAACAAGAGAATTATCTGTGGCATAGTTAGACATATGACTTAAACAGCCTGCAGGCTATAGGAACATCACTATTTGTGACATACCTAGCCAAGTTTCATCCTAATAGTTAAGGAGTTCTTTTAAATCCCAAAGGAGACAAATAAATCAATAGAAAAATGTAAAACCTATGAATTGGCAATTCAAAAAAGAAAAATACAAATAAAGAGGAAAAGATACTAAATCTTATCAGAGAATCAAAAAATACACATTGAGATGGCAATAATAGAATTCGTTTTGTCTGTAGGAATGATGGAAATACAATTTCAAACAGATTTTATAACAATTTATGTTACAACAACCTTTCATGCACAGATGGTAAAAAAGCATTCTAGAAGGAGATTTTGCACATCTATAAAATGATTAACTATTCTTTCAGTTAAAAGCACCAAGTCTAAGAGTACATCTTTACATACACACGTACAGGAAAAGTCATGCATGAGTATGTTTTCTGCAATGTTTTTAATAATATCAGAAAATAGGAAAAACCTATTTGTGCAACTATTAGAAATGGCCAAATCAATGGTACATTCACAAAATGGGATACTATGTACCATAGTATACATGTACTATATATTTTCACTCTATATATCGTTTTCTGTGTTTATTCATGGCCCTCCCCACACACAGACATTTTAAGAAACAGTGTGCTATGGTACTTCTTGAGAAAATGAATTTTTAAAAAGAGAAATTACAATGCAGAAAAAGGAGAAGGGAGAGAAATTGAAAGGAAGAAAAAAAAAAAAGAAAGGTGGATAGAGGGAAAGAAGACTGTATTGAGGAAAGGAGGGGAGCTGATGGAAATGAGAAAGATTTAGAGAATGAATGATAAGGTCCCAGAGACAGCAAAGCAATGAGGTGGAGGAGGGCCAGGTAGCAAGCTCCGACACTGGAAAGAGGGTGCATGCTGTAGAGGGCCCAGTTACTATAAATACAAACATATGCGATACGCTTAAGAACTCGGTGGCATTCTGTCACTCAGGGTCTGATGTCTAGTGCTGGTCCAGACAGCGTGACACTAAACATTCTCTGTTATAAGGAACTCTGCTCAAGTCTCAGGGGCAAATGCTTTTCCACAGCAATTTCCTTCCGCCTTTGAAACATAAGGCAGCTGCATTAAAGGCTGAGTTTTATGGGTGGTATACTCTTGCTGACTTCGGAAACAGGCACTGCTTCAAGAGCAGAGAGGATCTAAGTATTTAGTGAGAGAGAAGGCAAATGGATTTGTCCAATATTTCCTCTAAAATGGCATTTATGCGAGAGATTCTTGCATAGCAAACCATTGTTTCCAAGTATCCATTGTCTTGCTTATCTTTGTTTTCTGATTTCAAATTTCTTCAAGTTAAGGTTTTAGAAAAATAATGCAATATTTAAAACAATTGCACGTGATGGCTGAGGGAATATTTTTCAGAATTAAATAATTCACAGTTTTCTTAAATGTACATGTGTATGTGTCTACATGCCACAATGATGAACTATAACACCTATTCTTTCTATTACTGTATAAATCAAGATACTATTTAAGTGGTAAAAACTGCAATATAAACATTAACAATTTGTGTAAAGAAGATAACATTCTTTATAATAATTTTGATGGTACTTTATCATAAGCAACCTGCTTAAATATTTAAACATGATATACAAAAATTCATATTTAATTACTAAATCTAAGTGTTTTTAAAAATATATTGGCAATTTACATTGCTACTGACATGACAAAATAAATTCTCTAAAACAAAAATTAATAAGAATCCTCTGATAACTAAAATAAACTATGAAAAGTTGTCAGAGTTGCCATTAATGTCAGTATATAAATTACAGAAATCTTGATTATAGGAACATAGTCAGTGATTTTTATGAAGTATAAGTAAGAAATACATTTTATGGAAAATATGTAATAATCTATGAATATTTTTTGCCATATTATTACTCATCCAGTATCATTGTTCTAGTAATAGACTACCAGACATGTACAGTATAATTGAATACATGAGTTTTTTATATTTTGCCAGTTACCAACACTAGAAACACTTTAGCTTTGTTATTTTCCTAATTTGTTGTTATAAATGAACATATGTAGTTCATTTATATCAATATCAAGGTTTGAGAATAGATATATTTGATTTAACTGATGGTTAACTTGATGTAGACCTGATTTAATCTTAAGGTATGTTGTCTTCCATTCAGACCCTTGCTCCAGTTCCCACAGACTGTATGCCTGGACCTGTTGCTGGCTTTATCACACTTTAAACTGTCCAGATTTCCTTGTTTCCCGCCATTCCCCATGTGGGAAACATTCACATAGCCAACAAATCTGTCAATCTACTAGCACAGAGTGTCTCTCTCTTTTTTTCAGATTTGGGCCCTGAACGAACTCCTTTGCTTCCTCTGTAGTTTTAGCCTCCCACTCTCTTTTATTTTTTACTTTTCTTTTAAATTTCAATTTTTTTGAGACAGGGTCTTACTACATGGCCCAGACTGGATTCAAACTCCAAGGCTCAAGTGATCCCCCTGCCTCAGCCTCTGAGCTGTGGGCCTTTAAGCATGTACCACTGTGCCCAGCCTCCCACTCTTTTAGATTAGGAGAATCCTACAGGGAGAACTTGGTCCTCTCCTTCACCTGTGAGATACATCACCCCCTTAAGGGCACTTGAAATGTTTTTGTCTCCTGCCATCCTCGGCAGAGCCAGGCACAGGTAGAGAGGGCTGAAGGATCGGAGGAGGGGCCCCTCTCTTTCCTTCCCATCCATATATTTTTGTTGTGCTGACATACGCACTGAATTGGGAGTCAGAATCTATATTCAATTGGGTTCAAGTCGTTTTATTCTACTTGCTATGACTGCCTAGAAAGACATATTACCTTGGGTATTTTGTTTGCAAAGTGAAGGACAGGGCAAGGAAACTGGAAGATTTCTTCCTAACTCAAATCTTATGTTGGAACAACAGGTGAAATCTCGGCTAGGGGGCAATTGGGCGGGAGAGAAAATGCACCCCAACCACTACCACTGAAAAAGGAGTGAGGTAAAAGTAGACAGTGGGAGATACTGGGCTGGACGATGGATCAGACAATTCTAGCTCCTCAGACCCCCACATCAACTGCTGTGCTGTGTAGGCGCGGCAAGGCAGTGGCCTGACAGCAGATTAAATTCTGTGCAAAAATAATTGGAACTTATTTTCTGGGCTACAGATTTACTGAAAAATAATTTGAACTATTTTCTCCTTAGTTTCTTAAGAAGATAATTAAGAATTTGTGCTCTGGCTTTGTGAGATTTTCCCTAAGGAACAGTTATTACAATTGTTTTTAAGGTCAACCATTACTTAAAAAAATTGCTTTACAAAGATGGCCACATCTTCCCCATTCTGGGAAATGGGACTGATTTGTGAAATCTGGAGGAGGTGACATTGTGTCAATTTCACACATAGCCTGGGATAGTTTCATTTGCTTTCCCACTTCCTGTCTGCCCCACAGTTTTGCCAAAGACACAGCTTAGTAGGAGAGAGAGGCCAAAGCCCACAATAGAAAAAAGATAAAAAAGAATCAGAGTTCATCACAGGGAATGTACCTAAAGCTCGTCGCTCAAGGATAATTAGACCGTGGTGGGAGGAATGAAAGGCAAAATTTTTATCAGAAAGCTGTGGGTTTTTTCCACCAGAATTTGGTTTAGGGGAGAAATGTCAGCTGTCATAACTAATATCAACCATGCCAGCATCTTTTTCAAATACATAAATACCAAAGTAAGGGGAGATACCTCAGGATAGAAAAATGCATGCCATGCCATAGGAGATTATTTCCTTTTCATTTGTAAGAGGTCAGATGCGATTCAACTCTGCCTTAACTCAAAAGGAAGCATTGTTAGCCTAAGAAGAACTCTTCTAACTCTCTGGATCGTACCTGAACTAAACAACTTCTCTGATGGACACTCATATGCTCAAAATAACATTCCTTTGGAATGTGAACCATTTTTCCTCACAGCTAAAAAGTGTATGAAATATGGCATAAGTGGAAGAATAGTAAATCCTCTAAGATGATGACAAGATTAGGTTTATGTCAGGATCTCACGCTCTTGCCTCAGGGAGAAAGAAAAGAGGGAGATAATATGGAAAATTTATCTAATTCTACTGTGGCCTTAACTAAAAATGTAATTCTTCAGATTTTTCAATATGGGCTCACTTTTGTCCCCTGTATGTTGGAAGGTGCTCAATATTGTACCATCAGTCTTTGGTCCTTCATGAAATTACAGTGACCTGAGTTTGGGTCTCATCTCAATTCATTTGCAAGGTAAGCAGCAATGTTGCTAGCATTGAACTTTATCGTGAAAACGTTCCCTCACTTTTGTTATCATCATGCCTATATATTTTTTTATGAACTACAGAATTTTATTTTATCATTTCTCTCCCAATACACACACATGCACTCACACACACTGAGATGACTCAGGTAGAGTTTGTGTGATATTCAAAGAACTGCATATGCAAGCAAGACTCTTTGGAAAGAAATATTTCACAGTATATGGAAGTGAGCAGCAATGTGATACAGTAATGAAAACAGTTGAAAAAATAAGTAACTCTCTCTGCCCTTGATCTTTGTGCAGGTGTCATATCAATTTTGGATAGTGATTAATGCTAGTCTTATCTAATTGACTTCTGCCATTTAATACCCAAGCTAAGTTGCAACAGCTTAAAACTGCTCAATTAAGCCAATTGCTCAATACAAGTAAACCATACTCTCAGTCCTGGGAATACTTGTAGATGTGTACATGTTTGCTTTTAATGAAAGAGACTAGGCAATTTCTAGAGAAGTACTGTGTATCTAAAAGTAATGAAAACTCATAAAGGTATAAGGGAATTGTTTACTTATGAGCTATTTTATAGTAGATTATACCCCAGAACACAAAACACAGACTCTGGAAACAGACTGGCTGTGTTCAAATCCTGGATTTTACTCGTGGCATAATCTTAAGCAAGTTACTTAGCCTTCCGGTGTCTTCGTTTTCTGGTTATGATAACAACACTACTAACCTGATGATATTGTCATGTAGATTAAAATAATATTATATGTTAAATATTTAGAACTGTGTATGGCATATAATAAGTGCTATGTAAGTTTTTGCTAAATAAAAATCATACCTGTCTAGTAGAATTAGATGAATAAACTCTTAGAAAGTACTAAGAATAGTACCTGGCACATGGTAAGTGCTACCTGCATTCACTAGCGTTGGGCAGAGTGGAAATCATGTACATCTTCCACTAGCTGCTCACTGCACTGGTGTTGAGATAGAAAGGGACACACACACAAAAACTGGATAAATAACAATTTATACTTTATTGAGCATCTACTATGGGCCACCCCACAGACCATGAACATTAAATTGTCTCTGCTAATTTTCACTGACAGCAAATAAGGTGTGACTGCCGCAATTTTCCACGTAAGGTGATAGCACTCAGAAAGAGGAGCTGTGAGATGAATCACAAGAGCATGACCCAGGTGAGTCCTGGAGAAGTCAGTTTCCAGAAGCCAGCAATCCAGTTCCTCCCGCTACATTTCACGGCCTGGGTCCTCAGGAGCTAACAATTTAGCGGGGAAATAAACACAGATAAATAATTATGGGCATATCAGATCATGACAAACATCTGAACAAAAGTACAAGGAGTGTGTGAACACAGCAAAGGGAGGGACATCTGGCTGGGGAGGGGGGGAGAGAGGCTTCAGAGAAGGTGACACGCGTTCTCAACCCCAGAGGAGAGTGTCCCTCCAGGCAGGGGACCCTGGCTATGCAGCAGGCGTAGCTTTGGGCGTAAGATCAGGATGGAGAGGGACAGGTGGACAGGTGAGCAAACACTGAGCCCAGGGGAGGGGCGGATGGGGTGGAACAGGGGGAAGGAAGAAGAGCAGAAGAGCTGGAAGTCACTGAGGAAAATATCGCTGACAAAAGTCCCTGCCTCTGTCTGAAACCTCAGAGAGCTGTGCGGAGCACGAGTCCTGTGTGCATTCTCAGAAGGCACAGCCTGTTTCTCTGCAAAGGCACCTCTTCGCCCAACACTGCTCTCCATGACTTTGCCAGACTTCCCTCTTGGCTGTGGTCTGAGCTAAGGTCCCAGGGCAGCGCAGCCTTTCACCCCCCACGCCAAGCCCTTTCCGTGCTGGGATAGCGCCCCGCTTTGAAGCTTGGGTGGATCACCATACAGAGAGGCTTTGGGTCTGGCAGCCTGTACAGCCGCCAACATGCTGGAGAATGTCACCCAGAAGTATGCGGACTTAGTGCTCCACAGGCTCAACTTGAGCCAGCAGAGAAAAGGAAGGAGGAGGAAGTGAGGAAGGGAATTCCTTTTTTCTTCTTTTTAAGACAGACTCTCATTTTGTCTCTCTCTGTAGAGTGCTACGACATCACAGCTCACAGCAACCTCAAAATCTTCAGCTCAAGCAATTTTTTTGCCTCAGCCTCCTGAGTAGCTGGGACTACGGGCACCTGCCACGGTGCCTGGCTATTTTTAGAGATGGGGTCTCTCTCTGGTCTTGAACCTGTGAGCTCAGCAATCCACCCGCCTCGGCCTCCCAGAGCACCGGGATTACGGACCTGAGCCACAGCACCCCGGTGCAAATTCCCTTTCACTTCTTCCTTTCGTGTCTGTGCAGAGCTGCCCTGTCTGCCAAGCACCCTGCTAACGGGGCTCAGCTGCGCACTGCGTTGCTTTGCTCCTATCCTTCCTGGGTGTCTTATTTTTTTCCCTCCCTTGCCATGAGGTTTTGCCTCTCACATAAAGGAATAGTGCTTTAATCCTGTGTCAGGCAGGCTCTGCTTCCTAAAGGGCTAGACCCCGGGGAAGAGCAAGGTGTTTCCCTAGATGTCTACACACTTGTCTACTCCTGAGTTTCCAGCACAGCTTACCGCACCTTCTGAAAATCCTGAGAACTCTGATAATGACAGTTTATTAAAATTCAACACTCAGATCAAGCCTTAGAGTTCTGTGGGGTTTTCATATATCTTTTCATTCAAAACTCTAGTTGATGATACAGAGTTCACATCCAAAGGTGTCAGCACCACTCTTGAGAAGTGCCATGGCTAACGCCCTTTTAGTTTTGTGCTTCTAATAGTTGCCTTCTGGGTAAACAGATTCACAGATTTATGCACTCACTTATTCATTTATCAATAATTCACTAAGTCCTTCGTATGCACTAGTAACTGTCGTAAGTACTGAGACAGAGGTGTGCGCGCACATCTCTGTGTGTATGCGTGCCTGGGTGTATGTGTGTGTGTGTGCTTGCTAATAAAAATCCCTAGGGATCTGACAATCAGACAGCGATCAAGAATAAAACAGCACATTTAGAATCCACACATATACCACATAGTCTCAATTTGCTGATCACAAACGCAGTTTTTATGTAGTTCTGAGGGTGACAGAAGGAGACCTCAGTGACACTGTAGTTGTAAGGGCCTTTTGTAACATGGCTATTGTCAATTAGAAAGGGAAACATATCTATCACTTCAGCGGTATTTAAAGCACATAATAGTTATCAGTTTAATTTTGTATTGGCAAATGAGTTTAAACTTATACAATTTTTTGTCTCTCTCTATATATGTAAATTGATAAATATAAATATATATTACAGTAGAACCTCCATAGTTGACCACCTCCCTACATCGACCACCTCAAGTTGACCTAGTAGTTTTCATAGACTGGATGTGAACTACATGTTCATATCAGTATAGTAGACCTAGTTCCTTATGCTGACCACCTCCATATATTGACGAGCTTGTTATAGCTCCTTGGCTGGTCAACTTAAAGAGTTTCTACTGTATATATAAATCTCTAAATATATATGTATGTATGTATATAAAATTTTAACTTATATATATATAATTTATGTATATATAAATTTCCAAATATATGTGTATGTGTATACATATATATGACACATTTAGACGGTTTTTTTCATGAAAGTTTTTTTCTTTTTTTTTTTTTGTTTCCACTTTTAGGAAAATAGAAGTCAGTTGTAAGGCTGCACTTCTTTTCATTGTCTCTGAATTTCTTCTGGAACTAATAAATCAGATTTTTTGCTTTCTTTTTTTCTTGGTATTACTAACATCCTGGCTTTGAGTAACCTATAATGCCCCATTATACCATTGCTTAGGTTATTATTGATACATATGCAACAACATTGCTCAAAGAAGACAATACTGACACTCGTATAAGAGGAATTAGAATGGAAAAGACTAATTCTGTTTCCTATTGGATCAGATGTGGATTTCAAAGTAGCAGAAAAGCAAAATCATAAAGCTTGTCTTCTGAAAAAAATTATCTCGTCCATGTTAATTACACTTTTTCCCACTGTGCAAGTCTCCCCCATTCTTATTGGAAAGTCTTTGCCTACCAAAGGGCAAAAGAAACATTAATACATATCTGTCATTCACGTAAAACATTAAAATATGAATCTAGAGCTACTTGGGAAATTATGCCATTGTCTACTGCAATGCTTCTCATAGTACCTTCATGAACTATTCCTTGTCAGGTGTGGTTAGTTAAGGGAGCTTGTGTCAGAAAATAAATCAACTCTGCCACCCAGTTCACCATTCGGTTCAGCAGACTGCTTTTCATGGGGAGATCAGCATGAGCGTCTTTCTTATTCATTACAGAAAGGTGGTTTGAGTAGCCCTGGCCTACTGCAAGCATCAAGGGAGTCTTTGTTATGCTGTCACAGCAAGCAACCCCCAAATCTCAATGTCCAAACCAAACCCAAGCATCATTTCTCAATCCAGCAACTATTGATCCCAGACATGTTGGTGGGGTTGGCTCCAAAGAGTCACAGGGATCACTCTTTGAGGCTCCACCAGCTTGTGGCTGATGTGTGGGCTCCTCATTTACCATCACGGGAGAAGAGGGACAGCAGAGAAGGTGTGTGCCTCTGCTACAGGAGTAACACACGAAACTTCCACTGACACTGTGTGCCTCTGATACAGGAGTAACATATGCCGCTTGCACTCACACTGTGTGCCTCTGCTACAGGAGCAACGTGCGCCGCTTGCACTCACACTGTGTGCCTCTGCTACAGGAGCAACGTGCGCCGCTTACACTCACACTGTGTGCCTCTGCTACAGGAGCAACGTGCGCCGCTTGCACTCACACTGTGTGCCTCTCTGCTACAGGAGCAACGTGCGCCGCTTGCACTCACACTGTGTGCCTCTCTGCTACAGGAGCAACGTGCGCCGCTTACACTCACACTGTGTGCCTCTCTGCTACAGGAGCAACGTGCGCCGCTTCCACTCACACTGTGTGCCTCTGCTATAGGAGCAACGTGCGCCGCTTCCACTCACACTTCTCTGGCAAGAACCACCCACAAGGCACTAGCCGACTGCAAAGCTAGATGGCAAATAGTAGGGGAAAATAGAATATTTGGTGAATGCCAGTGTCTCAGCCAAATTATATGACACTGATCGATTTATAAATCTTAACTCCAACATCATGTGTTTAAATCTGACCTTCAACACAATTAGAGAGTTATCTAAGTTTCAGGAATTTCTTATCTTCTCCTTCTTCTTTTTGACCTTTAATTAGTGGTGTTGCATTCTTTCTGCAGTTTTTAAAAGACTGCTATAAATAGAAAACCTCATTATGATGTTAAAATTTGAATCAGCACTAATATAATCTTTCCTCTGAGGTAACCAAATTCTTAAAGAGTAAAAACCTCCTTAATCTTTCCTTTTGCTCTGGACCTCAGCTACCTCAAGGAAGCACCTCGGGTCCAAAGGGGCAGCTCTCTGCTTGGTGGACTCACCTCCTCTGATCTAGTTCTGATAGGCTTAGCATCACTGGGCCAGCCACCCGCCACCTCTGCCTTCTGCAGAATTTGCATTATCTAAAGATTACTCTGTAAGCTATGGTCCATTCGCCTTGGCAAATACTGTTTAAATATAGCATCCATAAATAAATGTTAAATAATTCATGAACATAATTTTGTAAATTCTGCTAGGCCACACCTCTCTGGGGGCATATTTATGAACATGCGTCAGCCTGGAATCAATGTGTCTGCCAAGCTCCTTGCCTCTGAGGCAGAATTCCCACATCTAGCCCAAAATGCTGCAAACAGCTCCGATTCCCCTTCAGTAGTCATCCATCACACTGTCACTTTAATTCAGATGCTGCTACTTGTTTTAATAACATACATCTTACACAAAGAATATTGCTAACACAAGAATCTTGGGGTAGATTTTTACAACCTCATAAAATGGTATTAACCCTCTGATCCCTGACGTTCTTTCCATGAGGCAGGGCCTCTGAACACCTTCCCTGCCCCCTCCACACCCTCCAATCTTCCTGATGCTTATCAATAACCTTTGTTCACGGGGCTATATAGCACCAGGACCTGACATCAATCACCGCAGTAAAAATATTATTCCTCCAGCATTGCCCTGAAGAATTATGGAAAGAATAAAAGTGTTATTGCAGGAATTATTTAGCAAACAATAGATGAATAAAATGTATTACCGTAAGTGTTAAATTATATCACCTCATTATAGACAGCCGACTTCAGATACCATGAAGGTGGCTCACTGCCTTTTCTAAGTAGTTCAGAAGAACAATAGCAAAGACCACAAAAGATTTCAAAGGAAAACACTGCATTATAGCGACTAGGATATACTCTACTGAAGGGGCATTTGTTTTTGGAGGAATCATTTGGAATTAAGTCTCCTCCTGGCCTGTTTTGAATGTTAAGTTGGAATTTACAGCATTGAGCATAGGTTGCTATTTTAGGAAACAGATTCTTGAAAAAGAAAATAGATGTGTGGTCTATCTACCACCCCACCATGTACACACGCCTAACACACCCCAGGTGTTCCTCTAAGCAGGGGTTGGGAGGACCATTTTCACTGGTGAGGAAAATACGCATCTTGCAACACTTAGGTTTTAATGGGTTCTAGAAAAGTGGACCATGCCAATATTTATAGCCTCTGCCTGAGTTGGAAAATAATGTCCCCAAAATGTCAGATTAAGCCAATTACTAAAATCAGGCCTGCATTTTAAATACTATTAAGGATACCCAAACAAGGTTGGAAACCATGTTATATTTTTTTTTTAACCAAGTAGTCTTTTATCAGTTAATGCAGATTTTTTTTTTTTAGGCATAATGTTACACTGGGCTCCTGGGATTCATTTGATCAACATGATTAAATTATTTCCTTACTCAGCTAGAAGGAAATTACTAGTTACCAGACATTATGTGTCTGTTAATTATGTGCAATAAGGCTCTCTCCTATCACACCAGCTCCTGCATTCATGTTCTGTGAATTTTAAAGGCATTATCATTAAAAAAATTTAAATATTGAAAAGGGACAGCTATAATTTTGTTTCATCTATTTAATAAATAAGTAATCTGTGAAATCAGGGGTACAAAGTGTCTCTTTGCTCTTTGTGTCAGCCTAGACATTCTTAGGAAGAACATATTGAAAGACTCTTTTGATTCCTATTGTCACAAAAGAATATTTCTCTGTTAGCTTTCCAGGGCAATAGGCAGGTCTTCTGGTGCTGAGTAGAACAAATATGAGCACTGCCTAAAAGGAAAAGAAAACGAGAAAGAACCCTATGATTGTGTGGCTTGGAAAGGCAATGTCTGCTCACCTGGTGTGGGAGACGGTGCCAAATTTACATTCCCTCTTGTAGCTCAGTCTACAAACTGATGTTTCAAAAGGTTTCTCTTTTTTTTGCAGAGGAAGAGACAACATATGGTAGCTGAAAGGCCTTATTTTGTCTTCTAATGAAATGATGTGCTTCTGTTTCATATTAAAGTGTTAATCGGTCTGAAATTAGGTCTTACAAAAAAAAATAGTGCTTTTAAAATACTTACTGTGATTCATTTTCTGCAGTCAAAGCCAGATGACTTTTATTTTTGTATCAAAAAGAGAAAGTGGAAAGCAAGCTCTTCCTCCCCTGACGCCCCCACACTTCCCCCATCTGCCTGGGCTTGGGACCCAGATCCAATAACGGGTTTATGGAACAGAAAGCTCTTTAGAGTCGGAGCTTGCGTGAAGCCTAGAAGGTTTTGTTTGAGTTTGAGAATCTTCACAGGTTTATGAAATCTCAAATATTTCAAAGAAGGAAGTTTCACATTTGAAGTAGGTGATCCTATTAGACGCTGAGAGAAGGAGCCTTTGTTGTGGGCCCAGGCATCATTTTATGTAAGATAGAGCCGTGTCCCACTAATATGCCAAGACATCACTTTCATGCCAGAAACAGATAGGGCTGAACTTGTTTCATGCACTTTGGCTTTCATTGTTAATAATGAATGACGAAAGTTCAGAGGAGAGGAACTAAGTGGATACTCAGCTTTAAAAGAATGAATTTTAACCAGCAACGTGCCAGTAGTCAGAAAACTACTTAGACGGTCAGCAAAGAGCTCACAAAGAACTCATCTGGAAGTATGTCCACAGCTGTCAATAGATAGGTGACCGGAGGTGCCGGGAGGAGCGGGAGGCAGGTCTCCGTGGAGAGGGATGCTGACTGCAGCAGTCTGGTCGCTGACAGATGTACCACCTCTCCCCACCTCACCCATCCAGGACTGAAAGTTGCAGGAGACCTGGGAGTTGCAAAATGGAAATCCCTGTGCTGGTCTCAGAGAGTGGGAAGGAGGCAGACATAGAAACAGGGACAGGAAGGTTGATTACTTTAAATCGTAATAGTTAAAAATATTGATTAAATGAATTAGAGTCTTTTCTAAGTAAAACTAACACTTGAATATGCAGGATATCTCTTTAATTTCTTTCTTCTTCCTTCCTATCTGTTCCTTACTTCTTCATTCATTCTCCCCATCCTACATCCTTTCTTCCTCCCTCCCTCCCTTTCTTCTTTGCTTCTTCTTTTACTTTTATTGTTATTTTATAGTTGACTGTCTGGAGAAAGAACTCAAGAAGAAGAAAACACACTTTGGAGGTCACATACACAGTATTCATTTATTCATTCAGCCAAAATTGTTGAGCACTTACTCCTGCTAGACTTCTGGTGGGTAGCCAGGATAGGAAGAGTGATAGAGCAAACCCAGCCCCTTCTATCATGGAGCTTAGAATCAAAGCTACTGGCCTCAATGTGTTTTCCAGTTCAGTTTCCTATACTGTCTCCAATCTCAATTTGGGAGAATGAGAATGATCATTTCTTCCATCAGTTTCAACATCAAAGATTCTAGTCCATTTGTTAGACTTGACATCTAGAACAAGAAAAGTGGGCATTTTATTAATAGAAACTGATGTATTTTAAAAATGACTTTCTTCAATAAGGAATAAAACTCCATGATGTGGGAATCTGGGGGTAAATTTGAATTATTTGGAATGTCAAATTCTCTGAGCGACACATTCGAGGTTATTTTATCTATGAGTTGGGAGAGAAAGACTCTTTATTGGTAACCAGAACATGGTTAACTATGGCCTGGCACCACCATGTATTCTCCGTGTGACATCAAGGACTAACTATGATTCTGACTAATCATAGAAGTGTATCCCCACTTGCCTATACCTCATTGAGTTAATAAGAAGATCAGTAAAAATGCTATAAAAATAAATTATACTAGTAGCTTTTGATAGTCAAAAATCCTGGCAAATTAAAATTTTGACCTTCAAAGTCAAATTTTAGAAAGGAGTTCCTTGACCTTTGCTACTATACAAATGAGCTTATTTTCACAATCCTCAGTTTAGAAGGGAGCTTTAATTTTAAATGCTTCCCTGAGACACTAAGGCTCCTGTCCTAGCATTTTTTTTTATTGCCAATGTTTTCTTCTTATTATTATTATTATTTATTGTTAAATCATAGCTGTGTACATTAGTGCAATCAAGGGGTACAATGTGCTGGTTTCATATACAATCTGAAATATTCTCATCAAACTGTTCATCAAAGCATTATTCTTCACAGAGAATCTACAGGAAGGAAGGTTTTACTTTATGTGGCAACATTTGTTTTAGACTATTTTGCCAGCCACCTTTGGACCACCACAGACCAGCCTTATGAGGAGGCCCACTCTCATTACTCTTATGACAATGACAAGGCGCTGACTTACTCCTTTTGCCATCTTGGAAAGTCAGGCTAGTAGAGATGGATTCTGAGCTGATTATTAGGTTGGATTTTTGCAAAGTTGTAATATGTAGAAACCCGGTCTGGCTTTGTTTTCCTATTAATTGCAACAACCAGTTGTTTCAGTACCACAACTGTAGATGTTCCTACAAGCCTTGCCCATCATGCCTTTCCTTTGTAAACCCACTCTCATTTGCAAAATTTGATGACTGGCTATCTACCCCCCACCCCCCACCCCAGGAAGTTGGGGTTATGTCTAAAGCTTTTGGCAGGCAGGACCAGGTGCAAGCATTCATGCTGCTTTGTGCGGCTCTGTTCCTTGTCTGGTACAATTTGCCTCCCAGCTTTCACAATCTCACCTATCTTAATGACCAATCCTAAAATGCTTTCTCCCCTGGCTGTCTCATTTTTCTTTTGTGTTAATACTTTTGGATCCCATGGTCCGCCTCGTCTCTGGAAACTTGCCTTGGGTGTTGTCTAATTGAAAAGTCCCCTTATTTCCCTTGCTTGGCACATAATCAGATCCCTGTTCCCTTTAGATCGTTTCTCCCAATTTAGAGCCTAGCAACTAGCCTCTTGAAAAATCAACCCTTTCCTGATGAAGATAATTATTTTACTCTCTTTCTGCTTTGTGGTACCTCACATATTCAGAGATATACAGGGTATCCAAAGTTTGTGTGCAATTTAAAATAGTTGAATATTTTAAATTGTACATGAACTCCATGGACACCCTGTATAACATACCCAAACCAACATTATTAATAGAAACAATTTGAGATTTAGATGTTTGTCAATAAATTAGTCAAATAACACTTGCTATATCGACATGACAGAATATTAGCCAGCATTAGTGACATATATAGAAATTAATATTTACTGACATCAATATATTCATGTTATATTAAGTAAAAGATTGTACCTCTGTGATAAATTGGTCAATTTGCTATCTATTTACTTATCTACATGATCTATACCCACCTTTCTTTCTATTTCATTACAGCAAGGAATGAGTATTTATGGGTGGTAGAAGTATGGGTATATTTTATTTCTTCTTTATGCACAGATATACTTTATGATTTTCTAGAATGAATACATATTGCTTTCATAATAATAAAATAAAGCAACAAAGGTAAAAGAAAAATAAGAAGACCTGTGGTCAGTAAAGTCCTCATCGACACATTGGGCAATCACACTGAGCCTTGACCCACTCAGAGCTGAGAGTGAGCCTCACCAGTCCCCACCTCAGGTTCTACGTACTTTATATGCAATATATACCCTTACCTTTTGCTCCGTACTTCACATGAAGTAGGTACTCAGTGAATGGTTACTAAATTTAAAGATATCAACATTTTTCTTTTGTACATTCTGTATGATGTAAAAGCTAATAATCATGCATCATTAGATGGATGTTATAACTGAGGTCCTTTGCAACTGTGGAAATTTCATCCTGGTTCTCAGTTCTTCACCACTCCCAAATGCACTTCCTCTGCCATGTGACTGCATAGTTCCTCCCCTGGAAACAGAGTACACTTCTTTACCCAGTGACTCTAGGCTTGACTACATGTCTTGCTTATGAGGTATTAATGAATATAACACAAGCAGAGCCCTGAAATGTGCTTATATACAGTTAACTTCTCTCTTGAGCTTCTGTCATCTTTATGAGAAGATAATGCCTTGGATAGTTCACCAATCTTTGGAGGATAGGACACATATAGACACAATTTGAATCCAATCTATAATTTGGAGCCACATCTAGCAGAGTGCAGACTGGCTCAGCCAACAAAACACCTTGACCTCTATTGCCAGGCCAACAGCAGGTGAATGAGTAAGAATAAATAAGTATTGCTTTAGTCCACTGAGTTTTGGGCTGGTTTGTTACACGGCATCTGTCTGAAATGAAGTAACCAATACAATTACCACATGTTAAATTTTAATAGCTGAATATAAGATATCAATGAAACAAACAAAAAACAAGAACATAATTCCAAATATAGCAATGAACCCATCATAATCTTACATGGGAGAGCAATGATGACTATATATTTCTGGAGAAAGCAGTTTTAAAGTTTAAAAGCATCAATGAACCAAGGAGCCTTCTGGAACTCAATTCAGGCAATAGAAGCACCCAGTTAAGTTTTGATCATCAAGAGGAAGGACCAATCCTAAGCAGTTCATAATGTGTAAATCTGCTAATCCTCTTGTCCTACAGACCCAGATTTGGGTCCCTGAGAGAAAAGGAGGTAGAATCAGTAGCAATGTCTGAAGACAGATTGAGTGGCACAAAGAAAAAGGCAAGATTACTCTGTTTGTTCTCATGGCCTAGGGAGGCATCAGGAAACACAAGTCATAAGAATGTTGTTTCATATCAACAAGTGGAGATGAGACGAGATCTCACCATGTTGCTGCCAAACTGGGTTGTTGTGCTTGAGTTTGAAACGAGTTCAAAATACCTGAACATACATTAGGGAAGTTAGATCAAATGAAATACTCTTTCAATGTTTTTTCCACCTTGCAATAAAAATTGCTGCTTGTGAGTCAAGAAATGAGATGTAGCCAAGAGAAAAAAATCAAAGCATCACTAAAGGTGTTCTGCATCTGAGAATTTCATGTTAAAAGTGGAGGAAAATAGTTATTACTTTATTTCATAAATTTAAAAGTCAGAGCTGCCCTTTTAAAAGAAATTTGAAACACTTTTTATAAACTAGTGACAATAGACAGATTTTACTTGCCATAGTGGTTTCTATTAGACTCCAGCTTTAAAAGAAAAATGTGTTCGCTTTTAGTAAGATTTGAATAGGTCTTAAGTATGTGGACACCAAAACGAAAATGCTACCTGAACTTTGACCAACTGTTTTATTATACATCAAACAATATTCATTAATCCTTTTATAGCCTTTTTGACCTACTGTGTCTGCATCTTAATCATTTTCTTGTTGTGCCAATATTGTTTGCATAAGAGTAGGTTGATAATTTATGTTTTTTATTAAAAGGTGTCTCTGGAAAAGAGATTTACCATGACTCTTGAGAAAATTATATTTTTAATCAGCTGTAGAAATTCATGGCACTTTCTACATATGGGGCACCTATTACAATGATCCAAGCAGACCACAACCCACAAATAATCTCGTCTGTCTATGGTTAATTTTTAGAAGAACAAACATATGTTTTGAACATCGTTACTGCTAAATTAGCACGAGCAATCCGGCATCCTAGGAGAATAAAATAAAAATGCAGAGCACTATAGTATAATTACTATTTGCATTTAAATTGTGTGCAATACTTTTCTAACTCTATGTAGTAATAGTAATGTCTAGCATTTACTGACTGCTTTCTGGGTGTCAGTAAATAAGAAGGTTACCTCAGTTAATCTTCACAACAACCCATGCTAGAGATACTATTATGATACCCATTTTGCATACAAAGAAACTGAGATTTGGAGAGATAGGATTTCTTTTCCAAAGTTGCAGAAGTACTCATAAAAAAGCAAATATTCAAACCTGGCACATCTGACTGTATGGCTCTATGGCATGCTTTTATCACTAATCAGCCAATATTAGGTTTAGATATTAATTGCCACATAACAGTGTTCAAGTCCATCACCAACAGAGAACATTTTACCATTTTGAAGGAAATGACTTATCAGTACATACATTCTGAGTGGACAGACTGTGACGGGAGAAGCAAAAATTTATTTAAAACAAAATACATCATTTATATTCCTCACCAAAATAATGATTATGGATGTGCCCAGTGGCACCCCAAAGATAATTCTTTCTTTAGTAATTAAAACAAAAATACCCCTAAAGGATGAGTACTCCATCTTAATCACTTTTGACATTTTCAGAATAGGAAGTGCTTGCTTGGTATCCAAAATGTATGGAGCAAAGATGGAGGCAACCAATGGAGCTCACATGCTACAGCCGCAAAGCCTGAAACACGCTCTTGCATTTCATTCACTCCACAGGCATCTCGAGCACCTCCAATGTGTATGGTTCTTGATATAAAGATACCACAGTGGACAACTCAGATAAAATGTGCCCTCGTGGAGCATATATACTTGTTGGGAGACAGAGAGACAAAGAAATGCTGAAGTTTTTATAGTACTAAGTACCACAATGAAAAATAATGGAGGGGAAGAGAGTGATGGAGAACATAAAGTTGCAGGTTTGCTAGGTGAAAAAGGCTGTGGCGGGCGGTGCCTGTGACTCAGTGAGTAGGGCGATGGCCTCACATACTGAGGGTGGAGGGTTCAAACCCAGCCCCGGTCGAAACTGCAACAACAACAAAAAAGATGAGAGAGAGAGAGAGAGAGAGAGAGAGAGAGAGAGAGAGAGGAAGGAAGGAAGAAAGGAAGGAAGCTGTGACTGCACCGCCTCTGACGAGGTTAGCATTGTCAGAGAAGAGCAGTGTAATTCTGTCTCTGCACTACCCTTGCCCAAGGCGATGAAGGGGTGCCAGCTGATGAATGGATAAGATCATTGACTGATTTCTCGCCGTCATTGAGTATGTGTGAACACTAATAGAATTCATGAGAATTATTCACACAGAGCTAAATGACAAATTGGAAACAATAAGATACACCCACATTGAAGCAACGGGATGAAGAAAGGAGCATGTGTGTGGCAGCCATGTTGAAATGGAGTTCCGTCAGCCAAGGAGAGGCTCCCTGGAGGCTGGGATGAAGAGGAGCACAGAAAGTCTCCTAAGGGAGGAAAGTTTAGAGTTTAAAACTCAGAGTTTTAAAACTCAAGCTCAGAGTTTAAAACTAGGCTGGAGCTTGCTTAGGCAGAGCCATTATTGTCTCTCCTGAGAGACTCCTGCAAACAGGCTCTACACCTGTTCCCTGACTCCCCTCTGTGTCTCGGTCGCAGCAACTGTCCTCTTCCCGTGAATGAGAGGTCCCCGTTTCCTGAACTCTTACAGCTGGCAGAGGTATAAAAACAGAAAGACACAGAGTCTTAGACTAAGGAAAACTATTGGGTTGAGACTTCTTTCAGCCACATGATCTTTTGGACACGCCATCTAACCCTTCTGAGCCTGTTTTCTCACTTAAAGACATGGAGCAATAGCCACCCTGCCTGTCTCAGTACTATATTTACATGAGACAAAGGATGATGGATAAGATCATTGACTGATTTCTCGCCATCACTCAGGGGGCACTCAATGTTCTTGGTGGACTGGAAAGTACTCTACAGCCATGAGAGGCTAACAGGCACCCCTCCCTCAGAGTAAGAAACACAAAAGAAGCATGCTTTCCAGAAATTTTAGACATCACCTAAACAATTCTTAAATTTTGCAGATTAGGGAAACCAGGCTTCATGGGGATTGAAGAACGACTATGAGAACTCACTACCAATTAGTGGAGAAACTACTGCCTGAGTTTCTGGCCTCTGTGTTCTTCCCACCACGCACTAGTGGTGGGGCCACAGTGTTGTGTCAGCAAACCACACGGAGGGATGAAACCTGAACAAATGCCGCTGAGCTTACCGTCAGATGTACAGTTCATTTCTTGGTTTCAGCTGCAGGCCTTGCTTTCTGTTTGCTGTGGAGATAGTGTTTTCACCAGGACCTGTGAAGTGTCACTCCCGCCCACCCCAAGTACTTTCCATGTGGCAAGACAGTAAGACTTATAGCAGAGTAAACTGAGAGAGTGTTACCTACTTAAACTGTTTTTCTGACTTAATAAGAATTTTTCATCTACAGCAAGCCATTTTAAAATATTGTCTATACACAAACAGTCACTCTGAATAATAGGTCTGCACACAGTAAATGTCACCTCTCTAAATCATGGGAGACCTCGGCAGCACAGCACAGGAGGCTCCATAACAGTTTAAACTTCAGCCTCGCATTTATTATGGATGTGTTTATAAATCTCAGAGGGCACTCTTCCGCCTCCTGGGAAATCCAAAAACGGAGCTGTCATTTGTCAGGGTGACTTGTCCGGGAGGGTGAAGTCCTGGCCAGCCTTTGTTCACTCGGATGCCATGTGGCTCCAAACTGGGTCAGCCAAGGTTGTTGTCAAAGATGCTGTTTTCTAATTTTTAAGTAGACGAGGCTTGAGAATGAATATGGGAGCTTTCTTTCTTTTCTTTTTTTCTCCCTTTTACCTTGAATAAATGATCTTCTCTACAAAACTGCTCTGAGTATCTCACATAAGGGAAGCAAAAGACAGCTTACACAGCAATGGCATTGAAAAAACTCTTCAGGCTTTCCCATCTGTCTTGGTTAGTATGAATACTTTAGCATTAAGTGGAGAAAAGGAGAATCCATCAATAGTTAATAACTGACCTTAAGATGGGAATTCAAAGTTCACCACAATTACACCCAAGTGCCAGGGAACACCCATGGGACACTATCAATATACTTGAGTACAAGAGCCTGGGATGGCAAATTTAAATGCCATCAGAGAGAGAACTGGGCATTATTTCATGAGAAAATATTGTTACCATGTCCACCAGCCCATATTCACATACTCAGAATGAAAAAATCTCAGTTAGGAATGACCATGGAAGGTAAGTGGTAAGAATTAAACTGAACTTCTATCTGGTGGCCTGTTGCAAACAAAAATGTTTCTTAGATTCAAAGGCAGACTGTATTTTAAGGGTGGAAATGAGATTAAGTAAAAGATTAAAAGGAAATATGTTTGTGCGGATATGTTCAATAGGGACTGACATCAAGAAAATCACGACATTAGAGTAACCAAAATTAAAACACTGTCAACAGCAAATGCAGAACAACCAGAATGCTCTCACTTACTTCTGATGTGTGTGTACATGGTGCAACTACTGTGGAAAACTATTTTTCAGTACCTTACAAAGCTAAACACACATGTTTTATGACCCAACTATTTCATTTCTGGGTACTTACCTTGAAGAAATGAAAAGTATATGTTCATAAAAAGACTTTGCTAGGAATGTTTATAGCAGCTTTATTCATAATAATAAAAAAATTGGATATAACCCAAAATATCTCTCAAAAAGGGAAGGAATAAACACTGTAGCATATTCATGGAATGAAATACTACTCAGCAATTCAAAGGAACAAATCACAGATACAAGTACATATGTGAATCTCACAAATGACATTTTGAGCACAGTAAACTGGACACAAAACACCACATACTATATGTTTTCATTTATCTGCAGGGTGAGAAAAGTCAAAACTAGTCAATGGGAATGGAAATCTCAATAGTGGCTCCTTCTCATGGGGAGGGGGAGAAAAGTGACAGGGAGAAATTTTCTGGGGAGGGAATGATGCTTGGGTTGGTTACATGAGTGTGTATATACAAGTTAAACTTGAGACTTCAGTTCTACTCATTTTAGTATATATAATTATACTTCAATTAGAGCAAAAAGAAAGTATATATGGATTAAGAAATGCAAAATTAATCTGCTTTCTGGTGGTCACTGATCATAAAGTCTTACTACTCAGACAGCTGTTCCCAGGGCAGAAAGCCATACCACCTGGGTACCTACCAGGAATGTAGGATCTTGGGCCCCAGCCCAACCTACTAAGGGAAAATATAAAATTTAATGAGAAATACAGAAAATTCATATGCATACTAAAGTCTAAAAAGCATCATTATTTGTTTTTTTACGAAAATCATAACATTATTTCTCCTATTTCAGACCAAAGCAATATCCTTTGGGGGGAATTAACCAACTCCATCCATGTGGCATATGATTAACATTGCTGTTACTTAAAGTGCACTGCCTGGTCCTCCTTTGGCCAAGAGGTGGACATATCCCTCAGCTAGGCTAAGCAGATTCTTCCAGATGTTATCTTTAAATGGAGGGAAGCAAACTGAAGTCCATTCATTCAATGGCAGCGGCACATGGGAGTGTTGCATGATCCTGTGGCCTCCAGGACTTCATCTGTCTTAGATTTGTCCATGTTGGGAACCCAGTCCTTTATTCCTGCTTCTCATTCTGTAAACTTGATATCCTTCCAATAAATTTGCTTTGATTAAATTAGCCAGAGTTGCCTTCTCTTGCTTGTAACCAAAATCCTTGAGTGATCTTCTGTATTAGCTCATCCAAAATACCTAAGGACTCCAAACGTAGTTTTTCATTGGATAGTAAAAAGCTTTTTGTTCTCTCAAAGCCTGAAAAAACTGATTTACCTGGCATGATAGGCCAGTACAAAAGATCACTTTAGAATCTACTCTTATGCCATCCCATTTTATCCACATAACCCTTAGAAGCCTTGAGCCTCCGGGAGGTCCATCTATCATAAAATAATTCTACTAGGTGAGATCATTTACATTTACTCTTCTCTGTATATACCCTTCTCTTCTTGCTATATACCCTATGATGACAAATGGAAAAACAGTCAGTAGGAACACGTGAAAAGTCAACCACCAAGAAGTAAAATTATTTTGAAATTTGTAGACTGGAAAGCTGTTCTCTGGGTGGGCTACTCACACTTTAAATATTTGGAAACAAAAATTAGTCTTCTGGTGGAAGACTGACTAATGTGTGACACAAGTCCCCAGGTGACTTTCAAATCTTTTTTTATTGCATTCACAGGCAATCAGCATCATTTTGTAATAAAAATAAAGGCTCATTAACAAATTTTTTCATCTACATAAACACAGTTAGATAGTAAATTAATGCCTGTGACTATTTTTAAGGTCAATGATGTTAGTTATAATAAAATCTACTTAATGGTTTTTTGTTTTTTGTTTTTTTTTTTTTGTAAATACAGATGACTTAAAAAGAAAGACTAGACTTTTTAAACTTAATTGATTTTCAATTACATATAACCCCTTTAATTAACATTGTATAAGCAAAATCACATACCAAAAATGATTTTCTTTTCACCTACAATGTTGTCTATAAAGGAGATTATGTTTAAAATTAAATGAAATTTTAAATTTGCACTGTGATTGACTTGATGGAAGAGGATCTCCTAACTTGATTTTCAAGAATTAGGTGTCACATTAGATGGCACTTGACCATCCACCTTGGTACAAAAGGAAAATGAAATATTTCTAGACACGGCAGAAATTCTTTTCTAGGACCAAAGAGGGTGGTGCAAAAATATTTTGCTTACTCAGAATCGGTATTTCCTCTCTTCCCTGATAGAACCGGGGTTTATTGCGGACTACAATGTATCCATCTAAAATACTCCATTTCCAGCATCGCTCACGACTACTGACATCAGTGAGATATAAACAAAAGTCATTGGGTGAGGATTCCTGGGAAGCTCCTTAAAAGACTATGTAGACATTTGCTCTTCTGTCTCCAACTCCTATTACTTCTTCTGTGTAGAATACAAGGCCAGATAATTAAGTTCATGAACCCATCCTAGAAAAAGTGCTACATACCTCATTGCTAAACATCACTATGGTCGCCTTCCAAGTACTCCTCTTGGGAAGCTACGCACCATTGCCAGTGCCTAGTCCACGGTTGGAAGCACTTTTTTTTTTTTGCAGTTTTTGGCGGGGACCAGGTTTGAACCCACCACCTCCAGTATATGGGGCTGGCACCCTATTCCTTGAGCCACAGGTGCTGCCTGTTTAAAGCACTTTTTTTTAGGACAAGTTCACAAACTTAATTGTCAGTCCTCATATGATGACAGGTCTGATAGCCATTCCAGAAAGAGTCCCAAAATTGCTTTGAAGGGTGGACTAGGTGTTGCCATTGGTGCATAGCTTCCCAATGGGAATACTTCAAAGGTGACCACAGTGGTATTTGGAAATGGGGTATATAGCGCTTTTTCTAAGGTGAGTTTGCAAACTTAATTTTCAGCTTTACACATTGAGAAGCCTTTGAACCTTGAATGCCTTTGAAGAATACCAAACCTTTCTAGAAACATGAATTTCTGTTCTGTATGGGGGTTCTTTTGTTAGACACAGCAAAATCTAATTATAAGAGATACAGGTGGGTAAAAGTAAATGATTATTTAAGATTTACAAGTCTTTAATATTTCTTTATGCCATTATCTCCTGGTCTGGGGGTTTTGCCCTTAGAATCATAGAAAGAAATTGTAGAAAACATCTAGGCAAAATCCCTCATGGTATAAATAGGACAGGCCCAAAGTGTTTCAGTGAATTGCCCCAAACCCTGCTAGTAGTTATTTATCAAATATCCATTATAATCTGCATTTATCAAGTGCACGTTTTTATGCCTGTCAATTCAACACTTTGCAGGACCCAGCACATCCATCTTCTTCCCAGGATCTGTCACGTGTCTCTCAATGCCTTGCCTTTCTTTGCTTAAATCTATAAAGCAGTATAGATCTAATATATACTTCCATGATAAAAATACTGGGGTGAGAAGCTTATCTTTTTAAGCTCTACTCTCCCTCCCATTATAAATATGGCCTGACAGAGAGTCAATGACTGTCTGGACTCTCTCCCTGTGCCTGCGTAAGAGCACGCATACATGTGTGCATGTGTGTCGAGGAGAGAATGGTGTGTGAATGCCATTTTTAAAGAAAGCATCTCAAACTGCTGCACGACAATGATGCCTGGCGAGCATTTCCTTTGTTGAATAATCCAGTTTACAGATGCTTCTAGAGGGTCTGAGGGACAAGGTCACAAATATGACAAGCACAATCCGAGCCCAGATGGACAGTGTTGGGAATGATGAAGGGAAGCATGAGGAGGCTTCTCCTCACTGGACTCGGCTATCGTAGGAGATCCTATCCATACAAAATCCTATTCTGCAAAAGAGAAAAGGGTTGAATTGCTCTAAGTACTTCTTTGCAAGATCTGCTACTTGTGGTTGTTTGAAAGACTATGAAGCCCTGTGTCGCCTGGGTGTAGACTGACAGCTGAAAGTAAATCAAAAAAGCAGTTTGGGGAAAGGCACTTGAGTAGCCAACTTGCCGATTTCATAGATCCTTACAGAGAATATAGGCATGCTGGGGCATTTTTGTCTTAGCAATTACCACTGAGATTCACCATTGCGGCGATCCATGGGGATTTGCTGAAAAGGTTAATAGCATCTATCAGATTTACAGGGTACAACAAGGAAGATGGCACATTCCCTTGGTGCGAGGTGTAATGTCACCTGTGTGGGCTGAGCAGTCCACATTCATTACCATTCATTGGCCAAATGGCCTAGGTTTTAACCAGCCTTGGAATGCAATCTGTCAACATTCGTCGCATGAAAAAGTAGTGAGGGAGGGTGGAAGGGAGGACACAACAGGACTGGCAGATTGTGCTATCAGCTGATGGACCTTCTGAGAAAGTTAAGACCCATCAGTGCCTGCAGTGGAAAGTTGAGACAGTGTAAGACCAAGGTGAAAATCAATACCCAGACCTTGTAAAGCAACTGTTTCAAAAATAACTTCATTAACGCACCCACAGGCACCTTACCAAAGCTCTGTGTAAAGCTGTTGTTTCTCATTCACTCATTCTTGCACCGAGTTTTCAAAAAGCTATTCAGATTTGTGTAAATATGTGACTGTAATTGGCTTTCCAATTTCACAGCTTATCAAAGGCAGAAAGGGGGGCTCACCGACATTTCAAAGACAATAAGCACATTTGATGTAATGGTCTATGATTCTTCCCAATGGTTTTAACCCGCTATTGGAGAAGCAGATGGTTAGATTTTCTAGGAAGCTTAAAACAGAAGCTGAGCTAATACAAAACTGCTCAGCTATCAGACGGGGCAAATCCATTCTGTCGCCTTTTTTTTTTTTTTTTTTTTAAATCACAACCCATCAGAAAAAGGATTTAGCTTCACAAGAAGATATTTACCAGGAAGCTTTTTGCAGAAGAGAAGGACATGCTTTGTTAAACCAGATGCATTTTATTTTTCCTGGAACCAAGATTTATGAAAGCAGTATGCTCATATTTCTCCATATACAGTAATTGGAACTCATTATGCTAATTGTATTTCCATTATCACTAATTAACAATCAGAGTGACCTGGCCCAGAGTCTAATTTGTCTTTAATCTGTTTTTGTATAGGGAGTTTTACTCTGTAATTTCAAGGTGATAATTCTATTCAGTGCAACTCTATGAATTGCAGGGGGTAATACCTTTGCTACTCAATACTGTCCTTTTAGAACTCTCTGGGATACAAAGGGGAAGCAAAGGTATAAACCTACCTGTGCCCATTCATGGATGAGCTAGATGGTGACGACGTCATGATAGCATCCTTCTCAGTGCCTTAGCAGATGGAACTTCCAGTCAGAACAGGGCACAGTCATCCACACACAAAACCCCAGCTTTCAATTTAAAATATGTAGTATTTAGTCTAAGAAGCAGTTACTATTTGCTGTCATTGAGAAGGAAAATGGGTGTTCTGAGTATATTCTAATGCTTATTTAACATCTTACAAATATTTCCATGTGACAAATCTCTTGGAAACTGGGAAATGATGGGTCTGAATCACCAAGGTGCGTCCTTCTCATAGGAAAGGAGATCTCAAATGGAGAAAGGACACCTCGGTGATGTTCCTTCTCAGATGTGTTTATCAGTCAGGGGGCAAATTTACAGCAGTGAGATGGTAGAGAGGAGCAGAAGTTGTATTTGGAGCCCAAAATTCTAAGCTCAAGTCCAATTCCAATAACAGGTACAAAGCACACTATTCAGGTAAAGGGCACCCTTATAACTTTGACTCAAACTGTAAAAAAAGCAATTCATGTAACCAAAATATTTGTATGCTTATAATATTCTAAAATTAAACAAAAAAAAAACTTTTTTTTTTTTTTTTTTTACCAAAAAGCACTATGCTTTCTCAACTTTGGTTCCATCTACTTTGAAATTGAGATAATACATTTGAAGTAAATCCTTGAGGGCGCAAGGAGCAGTGTTAAGAGTAAAGCCTTGGGGATCACACTGAGTTTAAATTTGTACAGCACCACATATTAGCTGATGGCCTAAGGGAAAGCTTCGGTTTCCTTATATGTATATTTTTAGAATGGTCACAATAATAGTTCTTTTTTTCACAGAGCTATTTTGAGATCAAACTAAATAAAGACTAATGTATATGAAATCTTCACTCCGTTCCTGGCACATGGGAAGCATGTAACAAAGGCTGGCTCTGATGTCACAGAAGAAGTTCATGTGAAAGTGCTTGGAAAACATGCAAACATCCTGCAGGGTTGTGACAGTCACTGTGCAAGAAGATGTTTTGTTGCATTCTGGGGATTCAGAGTCACCCTGTTAAGAAAAGACGTACTGGGCAAGATGGAAAATGGTAGTGCAGAAGAGAAGGATTACAGGAGAGAGAGAACTAGGAGAGCTCCGCATATGAAATCAATTTTAGAAAATATGCCTTTACTTGTCCTAAGAAACCTTGGAAATTTCAGATTGCAGGCATCTGATCCATTTTCCCATATGCTGACTTCTAATCTGAGTAAGCAATACCCCAAATGGCCCCTAGTCCCGTGCTTTCCTCCAGATCTAGCTTCTTAGCCTGATTAGCTTGGTTTCCCTTTATAAAGTCAGCAACTTTGAGGTCTCTGGAAAGAAAAAAAAAAAAGCAGCAGCCCTTCTGTGATATCCTCCCCCACTGCTTCCAACACCGGAGAACCAGTTGGACCCTCAGGCCTTTTTTACTGCAGAATGTGTAGAGATTTCTAGTTCTCGGGGAACAACCCTCTTTCTTAGTTTGGCCTCTTATGTTTGACAGGGAGATTTTTTTTCTGAGGGTCCTAGGGTCTGATACAATTGTAGCTCTGTAGCATACCCTGGTTTCACATCCACAAAAAAGTTATTTGGTTTTCCTTGTCCAGGACATAAATCACAAGATATCACCTAATCAAAGAAATAATCTTAATCAATGCTTCACCGTCTGGCCTTCCATAACAATTCTAACTCCCCGTTGATGTTTTCTATCTTCCCTTCTGTTAGACCAGATGGTGCATGTTCAAGCCTCTTTATTATCTTTTTCTGACCATAATATTCCGTCCAAAGATGGTTGTAGGAAACCCCCAGTACTGTCTGCAGCGGCAGCTCTGTCCTGCCTGGTGTATGTCATGGTGATTCAGGCAGCCTTAGCTAATGACTATCCTTTTCTAAACCTGAACTGCCTTCCAAAGTAACTTCCTGGCTAGTCCATAATTATTTGAAAACACATCCACTTCAGTCTTCACATGTCTAGGCTGAGCTTTCTTTTCCAGGCAGAAGCAGAATCCAACTGGAGCCCTTCCCATGCAAGTTCAATGCTTTCTCACGAGAAGAGTTTGCCATCAGCATCCTCCCGACATCACGGGGGCTTTCTTCCCATTGTGTTAAGGAAGGGAAAGAAGTCTTTATCCCTCCATGCCAAAGGAAGTGGACTATTCTGTTAGCCTCTAGACCATCACAGCTGAATTATGTTAATCTTCCTAAACAACTGTCTTCCAATTTCTTTTTCAGCATAAGCCATAATAGGCATTTTTTTAAAAACTTGAAATAACTGACATATCTGAACATGTGTGACACAGTGGCTTGAAAAAAAGACAACTGTGAGTCAATTAAATCTATGGATCATTTTAAATAGTAATCCTCAAACTTATCCTTTTCCTGTCTTTGTGTGTGTGTGTGTATGTTTAAAACTTTCAACACCAAACTAATTCCCAGATAGCAATATTATTCTGGCTCCCAGAAATCATTTCTAAAATTATATGCCCAAATAAGCAGGTTTTCTGGATTTTGTTCTGATTTCTCTGAAACACAAATTTGCTTAATACAATGAGTATTAATATAACAGATAAAGTTGAAAGAAAGCATTGGTATCTAAATTCCAAGGCATGCACGGAAGTCACTGAGTGCATGGATAAGCTAACTTGGCGCCATTTTTTTTTTTATGGCGTCTGACAGAACTGAAAATCACAGTGCAGAGAGATTTTATCAGAAAGGATTTTCAATTTGTTGTTTGGGAAGATATATCTGCAAGTATCTTCTTTATCCCTAATGACTGTAGAATTTAAATAATCTTGTTATAACCATATCTCATGTGAATTTTATTTCTGGAAGAGGTATATTTACTTTTAGGAAATTCCTTTCTTTTTTTCTTCTCTGACCAATAAGTATATTTGGTCTTCTAGTTAAAATGGAGGCAGAAACTTTCTGTGGACCCCAGGCTTTAGCAAAGCATCTACAGTGTTCAAATTTTCCATATCAGCTGTGTTGTCTTACTAAAATAGCGTCTGTCGTGTTTCCAGTCTGACTAAAGAATTTCCTAGACTGCACATAATCTGTGTTTGGATGTTAAATCATCTTTCAAACCACAAGCAAGAGGTACAGCCATTAGGCTATGCTTGAAACCTCTTCTTTTCCACTTAACTTGCATGACTATAACTTATTTACCTAAGAAATAATAACCACCAGGATTTTTATTGTCCCTCCAGAAATTTTAGGCCTATACTATAGAACACAAATTTTATCCCAAGCATTGTATCAATAGAAGCAAATGTGGTTAACTTCTTTCCTGAACCTTAGCAAAGATTTCACATAATTCTTACTTTACTGGTGAGGTTTCTGGAATTTGGGATGCTTTCAGCACCTCCTTCTCTATTCAACAGGAAGAGTGGAAAGGTCTCATCCTGTAACTGTTGATGGTATTACTGTGCCTCGTTTACGTGCTGTCTAATGATTTGCATGTGGGGGCAGCCAAAAGGGCTCAGAATCATTTCTCTATTATACCATTTCGTTGCTGATGAAGATTCTCAAAGCATAGCTGAGGAAAATGGGTCAGACTAGATTTCTAAAACTGTTTACAGAAACAGCTTCCAGATTGAGCAATATACCCCCGGCTTTAGCAAAGCATCTACAGTGTTCAAATTTTCCTTCAGCTGTACATGAGCAAAACCCTCCATTTCTTCTCTATAGCCTACTTTTCCTGACACCTGAACATGGCCTCACTCTGCACAGACTTTATGATCTCAGACCTGATTAAAATCAGAGCTCTTCCAAGGGGCACTTATTGTCCTTCCATTTTCTACACATCACAAAGTGTTATTAGATATAATCTCTATTTTTTTTTTATTATTATAGATTCTTAGATTCTTCTTCAGTGTTATTTTACTCCAAAGGGAATGCAAATGTAGTTAATTAATTTGGTCAAGACTTCAAAAGATTTTTTATGGTCTCCAGGTTGTTTTTATAATTCCAGACTTTCTATATTTCTCATGATTTCATTCTTAGCCTGTGTAGAAAGCAAAACTGAATGAAGATTTAGCCAGAGCCTCTGTTTTGCCAAATTATGCGGAGTCCTGATGTTCTGTTTAACATATTCCTTTGGAATCTTGTTTCCTGTGAGGATTTCAGTCCCTCTCTGGGGTGCATGCTGCCGGTGAAAACTGAGCTGCCCAATTTGAAAGTAGGGTGATGTTAGGGTCCTCCATAGAACTCTCATGGAATGCCAGGAGATATGTTTCTGATCTGGGGGATGGATTTCAACTTCATTCAACAATATTGGTGCTAAATTATTTGTGTCTAGTGAGTGTAAGTGTTCATTTCATTTTTTTTTCATTTGTTCATGCATTTACTAATTTAATCACACTCTGTAAGTTGACCACCCAAGGGACCAGAACAAACTGGTCAACGTAAGGAACTAGGCCTACTGTACTGATACATACATGAATGCATGTCCAGTTTATGAACATTTGGTCAACTGACAGAGGTGGTCAATGGAGGGACATGATCAACTGTGGAGCTTCTACTATATTTATGGAACAAGAGATTATGTGATAATCTCTTAGGAAGCTCTTGGGATAGATGATTGAGATACAGTTACTGGCTCCCAGAAATCATTTTAAAAATTATATCCCCAAACAAGCTGTTTTTAAAAAAATGCATAATTTAGAATAGATGAAGAGGCTACACCTAAATGACTGAACATAAGTTTATGAGAACAGGGAATTTGCTGGTCTTAAACAGCTGTCACAATGCCCACAAGTGCCTAACACATCAAAGGCACTCCCTGAGTAGGTGTTGAATAAACCAATGACTAACAGCAAGATGATGGCAGAGGCTTAGTCTATCTTTTCACTGTTACATCTCCAGCACCTAGAACAGCGTCTAGTTTATAAGAAGAATTTAATAAATATTGAGCACTAGCCAGGGGACTGGCTTGTGATGGGTATTCGATGATGACGATGATAACAATGATAATAAAGAAAATGTATTGGTTTGAACTGTTACTATTCTCTGGATGAGAAAAACTTAAGTTTCTCCTACAAGGTGCACAGCCAGTATTTATGAAGCAAATGATTTGTTTTACAAACTTGCCCTCTTTGCTACCCTACCCAGTGCATGTTTGCTCAATTTACTTGTAGTCAACTATAGCCAGACTTGCAAAAATCCTGAATAACAGGCTAATTGGTCTGAAATGGCTTCTCCTTTTTCTATTATGGATTGTGTTATTTGTATTTTTCCAGCATTTAACAGCTTTAATATGCATTTCTACATGAAATCTTCACCAATTGAATGTTTCTGAGATATATTTTAGAAGGATGACTCTATAGTTTCTGCAAGATATCATCAAAAAGGGAAAAAACTAAAAAGAGAAGTTGTACACAGTGGCTCACACCTCTAACCCTAGCACTCTGCAAGGCCAAGGCTGGTGAATCTCCTGAGCTCAGGAGCTTGAGACCACCCTGAGCAAGAGTGAGACCCCATCTCTATTAAAAAAAAAGAAAGAAAGAAAAGAAAGAAAGAAAGAAAAAAAGGAAGAAAGAAAGAAGGGAAAGAAAGAACGAACTAGACAACATTGTGGCAGGTACCTGTAGTCCCAGCTACTCAAGAGGCTGAGGCAAGAGGATCACTTGAGCCCAAGAGTTTGAAGTTGCTGTGAGCTATGATGCCATGGTGCTCTACCCAGGGTGACAGAGTGAGAATCACTCTAAAAAAAAAAAAAAAGGTGTGGGGGGGGGAAGAAAAGAAAAAAAGAAAAAGAAAAAACTAAAAAGAAAGCAAGCAAGATCGGCATTCCACCCAAGGTAACAGAGTGAGACTCACTCTCAAAAAAAAAAAAAAAAAAAAAAAAAAAAAATAACAAAAAAAAAAAAAAAAAAAAACCAAAAAAAAAACAAAAAACAAAAACAAAAAACCCTTGGTAATTTTTTTTTAAATTAATTGAACATTTAAAAACATACTTGCACCCTTTCAAGAACAGATAGAGGACATGCACATGGGACTCAAGATAGTATTTCTAACAGTCTGTTAGAATTTAACTGTTACTTTTAAGCAGGGAAAATATTGGAGGCTTCTGGGGCATATGTTCTTGGTTGCAAGGATGGAACAATCCTGTTGGAAGCAGAAAGAAGCCTCAGACTATATGTAAAACCACTGGGTGTGGTTGTATTTGAGCGAAACTTTATTTACAAAGAGGGTAGTAGGTCTGGCCTGATCCATA
>CAUYPK010138060.1:0-31132 GCA_963574355.1 Loris lydekkerianus
TTTTAAAAATAATAAACCTTAAATCTTCAAAAAAATTTTTTTTATACAATAAAATTTATTTATTTTATAAAAAAAAAAAAAAAAAAAAAAAAAAAAAAACCTACTATTTCAGGTGTGAGGATATGAAAGGTGAAGGAGGAAATTAATACACAAGGGATGGAAATTAAGGAGGGAAAATAAGGTCCTACAGATTGTAGCAGTGAGTTTGTATGATTGTCAGTAAAGAACAAAGGACAGAGATGGGAAGGCTTTCTCCCTTCTGCTATGAGGGGCCCAGGAACTGCTCAACTCAGTTATCTGTGAGATGGCAGAAATAGTAATTCCATTATATTTTCAAGTTAATATCTTTAGCACAGTGTAATTATTACTATAATTATCCCTGCTATACTTTGCAGTTTTATATAATTTTTAATTTGATCATTTTCTAAATTAGAAGTTGTTATATTTTGTCCCTGCCAGATAGAATACAATCCTTAAAATTTTCCTAGCCAAATATAAGGCAGAAAAAAATCTCATTAAATATTTCATGTAGAGACCCTTTTTTCATTACACAATGAAGTGCAGCACATTTTTTACTTTCATATATCCTACATATTCTACAGAAATCATTGTAACACAGAGAAGTTTGCCCAGATTACAGCAAAAGTAATGGAGGAAGGAGGGACTTGGCTGCCTTGCTGGCACAGGGCCTCAGATGCTGTAAACAGTAGTGGGTAAATGTCCCTGTGATTGATTAGTTGAGCTCTCCATCACACAGTGTCTACTGGGGTGACAAAAGACGGAAGGACAAACTTTCTGCAAATGTTACTTTGTGAAGTAATCATAAGAAAGTCTTAAGTTTAGCAATTAAAAAGAAGAAAATAATGCCAAATTTTCTTAAACAATGAGCACTTTAGACAGTATCCTTCTGCACTTTGTATGGAAAAACGTCAAGGTTTGTAAGTCTTCATGTTTCATATCAACAGAGAGGCATGTTTTAAATAGTGTCAGAATGTTGTTTTAATTGGATGACAGAGAGGAAGAGAGCAATGCTTGGGCAACAAGAACTTATCACTCATAGGTCATGGGATGCATAGCCTCACTCCTGGCAGAGCCAGACCGGAAGGCCCACACAGAGCATGCGACACACAGCACCACTCCCTGCAGAGCGGTGGGACCACAAGATTGTGGGATGCAGAGTACCACTCCCTACAGATCCACACAGAAGGGCCCACACACATCCTGGGACACACAGCCCACTCCCTGCAGAGCCACATGGGAGGCCCCCTACGTACTCGAGTGGCATAAAGGACACAGGGAAGTATGGGCAAGAACATTTATTGAGGTTCCCTGGGAAGGAATTGATGAGACAGAGTGAGCAACTGAGCAAGGTTGGGATTGGATAGTTGGAATAATTTTCATGAGCACTGGGTTATAGAGGCCATCCCTATTTGTCTAATTTTTAGCTCTGGAGTGAATTAGGAAGGGTAAAAATTTACTTATTGTGTGAGAGTTAGATAAAGGAGAAATACTGGGTGGGGGGATCTCAGGTAAGGGTTTCTTGGTTTGCATATGAAAAGTGTGTTCTAAGCTAAGTGATTATGATGATTACTAGCTCCATGAATTAGCTTATGCCAAACAGGGCAGTCCTTTTCAAGGCCAGAAGTCTTTCAGACATCAAAGCATTATAAAATTAAAATGTAGGCCACACATGTTGGCTCACACCTATAATTCTAACACTCTGGGAAGCTGAGGAAGGAGGATTGCTTGAGCCCAGGAGTTTGAGACCAGCCTGGACAACATAGTAAGATCTCATCTCACAAAAATAGAAACATTAACCAGGCATGATGGTGCTCACCTTTGGCCCCAGCTGCCAGGGAGGCTGAGGCAAGAGGATGGCTTTTGCCCTCGAATTTGAGGTTTCACTGGGCTATATTGATGTACTCCATCCCAGCCCTGGCAACAGTGCAATATCTTATATTTAATTTTTTTTTTAAAGATTAAAATATAAAATTAAAAAGAAAAAACCTTATAGTTAATACAAGGCATTAAAATAAAGAGTTCATGCATAGTTTGAAAAGCTTACATGCATTTTCTGTTTTTTATTTGCTCATTAGCTTTACAGTGAACACATTACTTAACTTGGTTTCTCACAAATAAACTATAGAATAATATTAGCCTTATCTAAATACATGGTTGTTGTGACAAAGGAGAATACTGGGTTTGAAAGAGTCTGATGCGTTGTTTGGTGCAAAGCACTTATTAGGCCCTAATTTTCCTGATGAGTTAAGTTTCTGTTGACATCTGCTTAGCATATCTGTCTCCCACACTAGATGATATCAATAGTGGGGGGATAAGAAATGATCCAGTGGGCAGCTCAGTGGGTGGGGTGCTGGCCCCACATATTGAGGTTGGTGGGTTTGAACCCGGCCCTGACCAGCTAAAAAAGCAGTACCTACTGCAACAAAAAATAATTGGGCATTATGGTGGACCTGGGAGGCTGAGGCAAGAGGATAGCTCAAACCCAAGAGTTAGAGGTTACTGTGAACTGTGATGCCACAGCACTCTATGACAAAGTAAGACTCCATCTCAAAACAAAAACAGGGCAACAAAGTAAGACTTCAACTCAAAAAAAAGAAAGAAAGAAAAGAAAAAGAAAAAAGAAATGATCCAGAATGTCTAAGGAGTTTCTGATTTTGTGTCCAGCATGTAAGGAACTTGGAAATCATCATTCCTGTCCACCCAACAGCAAAGCAAAACAAAATAGAAAACAATGACTCTTCTTAGATATCTCAGAGAATTGATGTTACAGGACAAATCTGTGCACCTTAAATAGAAAACCAGACAAGTAAATGCAGAGCATCACAAGTTACTGGAGCAGGTATCCAGGAGTGGTAAAAGTTCCAGGAGCCAGTAGCATGATAGGAAAATCTAGATAGTAATTTACAGTTTAAAGATGCTCACTGAGGGCACATTTGAGAGTTAAAAACTCCATGGGGCCCTCACAGTTTTACAAGGTTTACTTCCAGGAGCCCTACCAGGTTCTCATAATGAAAACCAAAGAAACATTTTCTTATGCTCACTGCTTTCCAAAGTGGGCATTTTGAAATATGTCCAGAGCATTTTGTCTTTCTCAGAAACTATTTTTCTCAGAAACTATTTGCCCTCAACAGAAACTATTTTACCAGAGCCACATTTCTTGATGGTTTTAATGGAGTCTACCAACTAGGTTTTTGCTATATCCTTATTAATCTTGGATAAGGAAAATAACCAACTAATGTCCATCTGTATCCCAACACATGTGGGCAAAAAAATGCCCAATTCCAGGTCCCGATTGTTTTTATTTCTCAGTTCAGAATGGGGAAGGGTAAAGGAGAAGTACTTGCAAATGTGAAAATTTGTCACAATTTGGGGACACTAGTTCACTGTAAGAGTAGTAAGGAAACACAAGTGAAAATACTGCACATCTTAGACCATTTTATTTCAAAAAGTCTTTAGGAAACCTCAAAGACAACAGGGGACATAAAAAGACCCCACAGGAAATTGTAGCCTGATGCCTACAGATATAGCAAGCAATACACACAGTCTAACCTCTACCAGACAAACATAAAACCCCAGTTACCTCTTTTACCAAGAGCATCATGTCTGGTTTCCAACATAATTCAAAGCACACTAAAAGGCAAACAACAGTTTGAAGGTAAGTATAAGAACCAGATTCAGATATAGTTGAGATGATGGAATTATCAGATGAAGAATTTAAAACAATTAAAGACAAAATATGCTAAGGGTCCTAATGTAAAAAAAAGTAGGAAAAAATGCAAAAGGAAATGGGTTATGTAAGAAGACAAGTGAATTCTAAGAAGGAATAACAGACAAATTTCAGAAATCTAAAGCACTATAACAATGAGAAAGAGAGTGAAAATTGCAGAAAAAATACCTCTGAATTAAAAAACAATTACAAAGCTCTCTTATTTGAAACAAGGTAATGCCAACAAAAAAGGGAAAAAGTACAGAAGAAATATTTATAATGATAACAAGGGATAATTTCTAAAATAGTGATGGACAGCAAACAGCAGATCCATAAATCTCACAGAGCAGAAAGAAAAAAAAAAAAAAAATATATATATACACACACACATTATTATATTATATGCATATATATTATATGCACATTATATATAGTGAAACTGCAGAAAATCAAAGATAATGAGAAAACTTTGAAGGCTGGCAGTGGGGGGGGTGGAAGAAACCTTATCTATAGAGGATTTACCTTCAGAAATTATGCAAGTAAGAAGATATATTTAAAGCATTGAATGCAAAAGCAAAACAAACAAAAAACTCCCCCTCACCAAATAAGAATTCTCTATCCAGTGAAATTATACTTTAAAAGTGTGAAAGATGGGGCAGAACACAATGGCAGACCACAAGGATCATTCAACTGAGTTCTCCTAGAATGACTGGGGAAAAAGAGAGAACCCAAGCATACATGGAGCAGGAAACTTACCCAGAGTCATAACTCAGGAAACACAGCAAGCAGGTGGTGAGCTGGTTACAGCATATGATTCATGGTGAAAATCAGAAGAATTAGACAGAAGTGATTGCAACCAGCTGGTATCTCCTCGCCCTCCACAGAAGTCTGGGATGGGAGGAAGCTTTTCCAGAGTTTTCAGTTGTTGGGGGAAGGTGTGTTGAGTGGAAAGCTTAGAAGAGTGGGTAGACTCAAACACTATACAGCAACCAAATTTGAGTGCAGGTTGCAGTGGATTTCCCATAAGTTTGGTGGCTGGCAAGGCAGACATACTGAAAAGGTTTCTGAGGCCAGGAGACTGCCATTGAGGGAAGATCATGAGAAAGTCTTAGCAGGGCCCTAAAGCACATCCATCTTAATTCTGCCTGCTAGGATCAGAACTCTACTCTTGTGGCAGGCTGAGGGACTCTCATACCCCACAGGAACTGTGAGACCAACCCCTGAAGGATTTTTGTGAAATTTAAGATCCCAACCCAGCAGGGTCTAAATGCTGAAAAAAACAATAAGATGATCACTGAAGGCAACTAAGTTTGGAATAAGAACCATAGAGGTCACTGGCTGTTCTCTCTGTCTCCTAAAAAATCCATAGCACCACTTGGTGTCCTGGTCACATATTGCAACATACTGTCATCAAGATCAATGACTTCTGTTTTAAAAAAAGGAGTCAGTGATAAGGAAAAAGAAGGACTAGGAGGTGAACAAGAAGAAAGAACACACAAGGAGGAACCAACAGAAAAATTCAGGCAACATGAAAAAACAAAGCAGAAATATTCCCACAAAGGACCCCCTGTCCCCACAGGAGGCAGGTACTGCAGAAGACTCCACCTATAAAGAATTAATGGAATTGACAGAAAGAGAATTTAAACTATGGATGATAAAGATAATATAAGAAATGTACAAGAAAATGGAAAGACAGAATCAAAAGTTGGAAGAGAGATATCTAGAATATAGAAAGGATATGGCAAAGCTTAAGGAAAGAAGGAGACAATGAGAGAATGTAAAGATGCAGTAGAAAGTATCAAAAGTAGATTAGATCATGGAGAACAAAGAACCTCAGAGCTGGAGGATAAAATGTTTAGTTAACCCAGGTAGTTAAAGAGCCAGAAAAAAAGAGACAAAGCAGAACAGGCACTTAGAGAACTATGAGACTCCATGAAGCATTAAAACATAGGAATAATAGGGATTCCTGAAGGGGAAGAAGATTATCCCAAAGGAATGGAAGCCCTAACAGACACTATCATAAATGAAAACTTCCCAAGTTTTACTAAAGACCCCAACACACTCCTATCAGATGGACATAGAACCCCGGATCATCTCAACTCCAAGAGAGCCTCTCTAAGACACATTGTAATTAACCTGTCCAAAGGCAAAATGAAATAAAAAATTCTGCAAGCAGCCAGGAGTGTCAATTAACCTACAGAGGCAAAGTCATTAGGACAACAGCAGACTGTGAATCATAGTCATTCACCTTCAGCATTCTTAAACAAGATAATTTTGAGCTCAGAATTCTGTATCCTGCTAAACTAAGCTTCAAAACTGATGGCAAAATAAAATCTTTTGTGGATATACAAACACTCAGGAAATTTTCCAAAATAAGAGGAGCTCTACAGGAAATACTTAGACCTACTCTCAACACGGACCACTACAATGAACCTCCAGCAAAGTAAACACCCAGAAGTTAAAGGTCAAAACTTAGTTTCTACAATATGCAAAGGATAAAACTACACAACGGACTTTCACAAAATAAGATGAATAGAACTCCACCACACTTATCAATTTGCTCAATAAATGTCAATGGACTAAATTCACCACTGAAGAGGTACAGGTTGGCTGATTGGATAAAAAAAAAAAAAAAAAAAAAAAAACTTAAGCCATCCATATACTTTCTCCAAGGGACACGTTTAGTTTTGAAGGATAAATCAAGACTCAAAGTTAAGGGATGGAAAACAGTATTTCAAGTGAATGGAAATCAGAAGAAAGGGGGGGTTGAAATCTTATTTTTAGATACAAGTTGATTCAAAGGAACTAAAGTTAAGAAAGACAAAGATAGACACTTTAGTCAAAGGAATAATAAAGCAAGAAGACATTTCAATTTTAAATATTTATGCACTCAACTTAAATGATCCCAGATTTAGGAAACAGTCCTTGATGGGTCCGAGCAATATGATATCCTATAACACCATAATAGTTAGGGACTTTTACACCCCTCTGACAAAACTGGACAGATCCTCTAACCAGAAACTAAACAAAGATAGAAATGATTTAAATATGATCCTAGAGCAAATGAAATTAATAGTCATATACAGAAAACACCATCCCAAAGCTAAGAAATATACATTTTTATTGTCAGCCTATGGTACTATGTACTCCAAAACTGACCACATTCTAGGATACAAATCAAACTTCAGCAAAATTAAAAGAATAGAAATTATACCTGTATCTTCTCAGACCACAAGGCAATAAAGGTAGAACTGAACTCCAACTAAAACATGCATCCCAACACAAAGACTTGGAAACTAAACAACCTTATGTTGAATGATAATTGGGTTTAGGAAGAGATAAATGAGGAAATTGTTAAATTCCTCAAACATAACAACAATGGAGACACAAGTTACCCATATCTGTGGGATAAAGCAAAAGCATTCTTCAGAGGGAAATTTAACATAGTAGATCCCTACATTATAAGAACAGAAAGAGAGTACATCAGCAAACTCATGAACCATCTAATAGAATTGGAAAAATAAGAATAATCTAATCCTAAATCCAGCAAAGGAAAATAAATAACCAAAATCATAAATAAATCCATTAAATCATAGATTAATGAAATTGAAAGAAATAAAATAAAATCAATAAATTTTTGTTCAGATTAACTAGAAACAGAAAAGTAAAATATTTAATAACCTTAATCAGAAACAATAAAGGGGAAATAACAACAGATTCCACAGAGATACAAGAGATCATCTCTGAATACTGCAAGAAACTCTAGGCCCAGAAATTTGACAATGGGAAGGAAATGGATCAAGGCTTGAAATCACACCCTCTCCCTAGACTTAATCAAGAAGTAATAGATCTCTTGAACAGACCAATTTCAAGAACTGGGAAGGAAGAAACAATAAAAAATATTCTAACAAAAAAAATTCCTTGGTCCAGTTGGCATCACACCAGAATTCTATCCAACCTTCAGAGAAGAGCTTATACCCATACTGCTGAAATTATTCCAAAAATTTGGGAAGGAAGAAATCTTCCCCAACATGTTCTATGAAGCAAATATCACTCTGGTACCAAAATCAGGGGGGAAAAAAAAAAAAAAAAAAAAAAAAACCAACTAAAAAGGAGAACTTCAGACCAATTTCACTAATGTAGATGAAAAAATTTTCAATAAAATCCTAGCCAATAGATTGTAGCTACAGATTTAAAAAATCATTCATCACAATCAAGTAGTTTAATGCCAGGGTTGAAAGGCTGATTTAACATTTAAAGTCCATACATGTAATTCACCATATCAACAGAAGCAAAAACAAAGACCATATGATCCTCTCAATAAATGTAGAAAAAGCATTCAATAAAATGCAGCATTCTTTTCTAATTAGAACACTTAAGAATATGGCTGTAGGAATCTGTTTGAAGCCATCTACAACAAACCCACAGCTAATATTATACTGAATAGAGTAAAACTGAAGCTTTTCCACTTAGAACTGGATCCAGACAAGGATGTCCTCTATCGCCACTACTCTTCAACAGAGTGATGGAAGTTCTAGCCAATACAATGAGGCAAGAGAAGGCAGCTCAGTTTACAATCACCAAAATGTGGAAATAGTCTAAATGCCCACCAACCCAGGAATAGATTAACAAACTATGGTATGTGTATACCATGAAATGATGTATACCATTCAGCCACTAAAAAGGATGAAAACTTTACATCTTTTGTTTTAACCTGAATGGAGGTGAAACACATTTTCCTTAGTAATGCATCTCAAGAATGGAGAAATATAAATTCAGTGCATTCTATTCTAATATGAAGGCAGTAGAGTAGCTAATACCAGGAGGGGCAGGGGAATAAGAAAGTGGGGAGAGGGTGGAGGAAGTGGGATGGGGCTTCATGGTGTATGACAACACTTCCTGGGGATGGGACACAATTATGGGAGGGATTTTAACTAACAAATGCAATCAGTGTAATCTAATTCTTTGTATCCTCAATGAATCCCAAACAATATAAAAACATGTTTGAAAGAAATAGTTTTCTAGATATGCAAGAAATAAAATTGTTGCCAGTAGACTTTCCTTGCCAGAAATAATAATAAAGTTTTCAGAAAGATGGCAAAGAATGCAGGTTAGATATTCAAATATACATAAAGAAAGGAAGAGCAATAGAGAAGAAAAAAGGCAGTAAAATAACATCTTTTTCTTTTCTTATTCTTAGTTGATCAATCAGATAACAATTTTTAAAAATAATTGTAGAAACTGTATGTTCAGGGGTAATACCTTATAGAAAAGGAAATGAATGGCAGCAATTATATAAGGGTTGAAAGGGTGGCATTGGGAGTACTATATTCTTGAAGTATTGTCACTACTAGTGAATATTGTCACTACTAGTGAAAAAAAAATAAGGCTATTTGAAAGACTTGGATTAATTGTAAATGAATACCTCAGAGTTATGAGCAACTTTCATAAATAAAAATATTTAAAGTTAGTACAGGTGACATTTTAAAAAGAGAAAAGTGGAATCACATAAAATAATTTAAACTAGAGAAGGCAAGAAAAGAGTGGAACACAAAACAAAAAGATTAAAAACAAGAGCAGCAACACTAACAGATAGTAACAAACATAGGAGATATAAATGCACCATATCAATACCAACAAAAAGAGATTCATTCAGACTGGATTGAAAAAAAAAAAAAAGACCCAATTACATGATGGCTACAAGAAACACACTTCACAAAAGATACATAGATTAAAAATTATGGGATGGAGAAAGATATACCTATTAACATTGATGAAAACAAAGTGGGAGTAGCTATTTTAACTACAGACAAAATTGACTTCAGAGTAAGGATCATTCCACTACTCTACTAGAGTCTTCAACACCTCTCTGTCAGAAATGGACATGTCCGGCAGGCAGAAAATCAATAAGGACATAGTTAGTTGAACTTTAAAGCATCATTAATCACCTGTATCTAATTGACATTTATAGACTACTTTATTGAACAACAGCAGAATGCATATTCCTCTTGGGTTCTTATCAAACATTCATCAACACACACGACATTCTGTGATATAAAACACAGCTTAAAATATTTCCAAAAATAGAGATCATATACAAAGTTAGTTCTCAAATCACAATAATCTTAAACTATAAATTAATAATAAAATAGCTGGAAAATCCAAAATACTCAGAGATTTATAGGCATTATTCTCAATAACACTAGTCAAAGTAGAAGTTTCATAAATTACTTTAAAAATATTGAATCTCAAGGAAACTGAACATACAATTTATCTAAACTCATGGATTGCAGTAAACCAGAGAGACATTGATAGCACTGAATGCAAACATTTAAACAGAATGTATGTACTTTTAAATTAGTTACTAAAGTACTCAGGTTTTTATTGTTTGTTTTCTGTTTTGTTGTTGTTGTTGTTTTTGAGGTAGAGTCTCATTCTGTTGCGCAGGTTAGAATATAGTGCTGTTGTCATAGCTCACTGTAGCCTCAAACTTCTAGGCTCAAGCAATCCTCATGCTTCAGCCTCCCAAGTAGCTGAGACTACAAGCATGAATCATGATACCTGGCTAATTTTCTATCTTTACTAGAAATATTAAATAATAGAAGAACACCTCTTTTTTTTTTTGAGCTTCTGAGCTCAATCTTCTCCCATCAGCCTCCCAGAGTGCTAGAATTATAGGTGTAAGTCACTGTGTCTGGCCAAGAACTGAGGTTTTGATCTGGTCACTTCTGAGAGAATCCCCCTAAGATCTACATCACTCAATCAAGAAGGTGCTGTCGTGTGTGATGTGTTGTTGTTCACATGTGCCTCCCCATATTGTCAGTCCAGCATTCATCAACCAGAGTTGAAAGTCCCACAAAGGCTGTGTAGGCTCTGGTATCTAACACTCCACTCACGCTCCATGGATCACAGGGATCTTCCACATCACAGCTCCCAGAATTCTGGCCACAGCATGACAAGATTAATCTTTGTATACAACTCTGGTTATTTTACTAACAGTAAGAAATAAAATGTTCACAGAATAGAGACCATAGGCAGGTAATTTCCTTTCCCTTGTTCTTGATGAGTATCTATAATTAATAGATACTCAGATAGCTAATATCAGATAAAGGTTTTACACATATTTCAGTCTAATCAACACAGGACACTATACAACTGTGTTGCTGACACCCTGTTTCCCCATTTGATTGGCGGCAGGTGCAGAGTGGAAGGTAGAGTCGTGTGAGAGGAGCACTTTACAACATCGTAGAGGAAACATTTCTTTCTCAAAGCTCAAAGAGACAGGAAGCCAAAGGTCTGGTTGAACAGGAGAGTAAGCAAGATATAGATTCGGGTGGTCACCTGGCACTAGACCTTAATTCTGAGTAAATTTCCATGCAGGTGATGAAGATGCAGGCAGAATCACTTACGCCCAGCACCTCCATATGTTAGTGACTCAGTGAGGAAAAGATTCCCCATATCTCTGGTTCCTTTGCATTCTCCTGCACAGGTAATTATCAGGTCCCCAGGTACCACAGCACCTGTGCTTTGAAGGGTCCAAACAGAACAAACACAACTCTGCTACTTAGAAAGTAAACCTTGCATAAAGACAAATTATTTTCTGCAAATATTTTTAGCAATTGCCTCCTTCCATAAATTACTATACTTTGTCTCTCTGCATTGCAGTAAACTCTTGCAATTTCTATGCTTATTTTAGACATTTCTTCTTCAAAACTTCATTTTCCATTTCCACCAGCAAAGATTAATTTGAATTTTACTAGCTGTTGCTAGTTACTTTTAAGATTAAAAGTGCTTAAAGAATAAGAGAGTAAAAATCGATTTATTATTTGCTGATCTAAAGCAGCTTATTTTCTTTTACTTCAAAGCTAGGAAATTATTCTTTAGAGCCTGGAATATTACCATACTCCATAGCATAAACTATTATATTCAACCAAATAATGCATTCTTCCTTCTGGTTTATTTTTTTTTGTAGAAAAATGGCACTAATGCAGAATAAAGCTATCATTTTGTGACAAATATGTAATATAATGAAGATACTAGAGCTATGTATGTAATTAACAAATCCATAAATATATATTACATTTGATATAGTTTTAAAATTCCCCAAGTAATTTTTTTTTTCTTTTCTATATAGGTCTACCAATTTCTTTGCTATAGGTCTAGTTCAAAAATTGTTAGAAGCCTTTCCTATATCTTTATATGATAAAAGAGGTGACACAGACCTGAATAACAGAAGCTTACAAAACAAGCAATCTCTTCTTTTCAATTTTATAAGACACTAGTTGAACTCGAGAGCTTCTGTGTGGATCTCCTAGTTATATATAGCATTTTTTTGTTTTTCGTTTTTTGTTTTTTTTTTTGCCTGAGCTGGGTTAGAACCCACCACCTCCGGTATAGGGGGCCGGTGCCCTACTCCTTTGAGCCACAGGCACTGCCTATATATAGCATATTTTTGAGAGAGATATATATGAAAAGAAAAGTGTAAAAGGGACTTGGAATTTTCACAAAACTTCACATGTTCTGTTTCTTTATGTTCTATTCTTTTAAACATAAGTTTAAAGCCTGAAAACTAAAGTTCAATTGTATGTTTATAGATGAGTTTAGTTAAAAAAAATTAAAGCCTATATTGCAACAATTAAAGTTTACTGAATTGCTTAGCAGACATTTTAGGATTAGACAAAGGTAAGTAAAAAGAGGTTATGTAAAAATCAATATTTACATGACACGTAATTATTCTAACATAGTCTCTATAGAAAAATTTATTTATTTATTGAGCTTACACAATATTAGTTTTGCTAAACTTTTAAAAACTTTTTTTGAACTTTTGCAAAACTCTGTCTTAACTAAGTAGTTTGGAAGAATATAATTAGTGACAACTAGAAAGTCAGTTTTGAAAATTCATTGCTGATAGCTCATTGTAACTCTTTTCAACATACACAAATGTGCCACAATGTGTGATGTTTAAATAATCTTCTCAAGAACTTCTGGATTATGTTTGTAAAAATATAATTTGGTGTTGGTATGTTTATGTGATATCTTTTTAAAGTACTAAATTATAGCAACCATCATCTTAGGTAAAATAAAAAAATTATGAAAATTATTATTTTGACACAAAAGTAATACAGATCTTATTTAATTTGTTAAGCAATTGAATTTGGAAACATAAATAACTGTGTGTGTTATTTTGTAATTACCAAATATATATGTATGTACGCATGTGTTTGTGTGTATATATATATATATATATATATATGCATGTATCTATGTAGGTATGCATGTGTTTGTGTATATATATATATATATATGTATGTATGTATGCATGTATCTATGTAGGTATGCATGTGTTTGTATATATATATACATATATATACAAATTTTTTATCATATATATATACATGATAAAAAATTTCAATTTGGTGCCAAATTCTGAAACGAAATGTTAATGTAATTATTAACAGTTTGTCAGGGACAGAACATAAAAATAATAGAGTTGAAAACACATCATGGTTGCTAATTGAATGTCTAAGTTACTATTTTATATTTTGAAGAAAATCTTGTTTCACCCAAACAATCTTAACCCAACTCTATTCAAAAATCCCAGCACCTTTTATCCAAGCAAGGGCTGTTCCTGGTTTGCCAAATTCCATAAGAAGATGCCGCTCCTTTTCAAATCAGATGCTGGCTGAAGAAGAGGGAAACTTCATCAGTATAGATGTTTTAAGAGGCATGCCCTTAAACTTCCTCTTCTCATTCTGTCTTTCTGTAGCTTACTCATTTATACTCAACGGAAAGATTTTTGTTGTTGTTTAATGATTAAGCCAAACCCTTAGCAATGGTCACACAGGGAAGCTCCCATTTAACCTCTCCACCCTGTTAAAATGTATTTTGTTGAACTTCGTAAAGCTTGTGACATTAGCCTGAAAGGATGGTGGGTCTTGATAGTAAAATAACAAAAGAATGATTAACACATATTTTTTTCAATAAGGGCTAAAATCAAGCTGCTCTCTCTTGGTAGCAAGCACCCCTGAAGAGAGCAGACAGAAAGGAAATGTAAATCCTTCTCTGTACATTCACCAGCTGCTTGTCTGTTAGTCTGTTAATGGTCCCTGGAGGAGTAACAGGGTGTGAGCATCTGGCCTGGACCCAGCCCGAATCGTAGCTGGAGGGCAGAATCCACAGCAAGACCAAAGACACCCATGAAAGTGTCTGTGGCAGCAAGGACATTTTCATGTCCCCCAGCTGCTCATTCCCCAGCTGCTAGGAAGACAGAAGGCACAGTTGGCACAGACTCCTCATTCCCTATGAACTGGGCAACTATTACTTTTTTTCTGTCTTTGCCCCTTACTTTTGGCCACCTCTGGACCTCAGTGAGGGCATTCTTCCTTTCTTTGAGATGCTGAGACCTTTCCCTTCTCTTTTTCTTTCTCATTTCCAATTCTCTTTCACTGTCTAACTCCTTCTCTTTAAGAAGATAAAGTGCATTTTACACTTTCATATCCTAATCTCAGTCTGGAAAAAAATCTGTCTCAACCTGCGGGCACCTGCTGAGGTTTCCACCCTAACAAACCTGTGTAAGGACAGCGAGGCCCCAGCAGGAATTGCATTCTCACATGTCCCTCCTAAGACAAGGCACCAAGGACCTAGTGAGCCCCACCACTGAAGTTCATGCAGAGGACCCTAGCCCCAAAGCCCTCCAGGCAAGCTGTGGGATTTTCCAGCCCCTGGAGTCCCACACAAAAGGGTCCCTGGGGTGCAGATCCCATCTTCGCCTTGCCCAGGCTGTCACCATCCCTTTTTAGTAAACCTGGCCTGAACATCTTGGCTCTGGCGTCCCCTCTGGTCACCGAGATACCACCTTCAGAAATCAGTGGTTCGTGGTCCCTGGATGTTGTCAGTGACACTGGATATCTTTACTTCTGGGTTTTCCCAGCTAATGAAAGAAGATTCTAGTGTGTATATTAACTTGTGTATATACACATATCTATAAATATTTCTTCATGTAACTAAAGAAATAGTTTATAGCTTATATTAAGCTAAATATAAAGTCATAGCAAATTCTCCAACTATAATTCATGTCAAATGGATCATTCTGATCTATGAGTTAGAAATTGTCACTATTCTATTTTTAGAAATAGATTATGAATTAACATCACTTTTTTCCTGAATGTTTCATACAGTTCACTCATAAAACTTCTAGGCCTTGGCATCTCAGTTCTGAAAAGCTGTTTATTACTGATCTAATAGATACAGGTCTATTGAGATTATATATTTCTTTGTGTGTGACTTTGGGTCGTTTGTATCTTTCAAATAATTTGTTCTTTTTCAACTAATCTATTAACATGATAGGAATAGAGTTGTTTGTAGTATTTCTTCGTTATCTTTTCATGTCCATAGGATCTATAGTTATGACTTCTTTTCATTTCAATCCTGGTAATTTGTGTATTCCATCTTTTTATTTTTGCTAGCCTACATAGAAGTTTATCAGTTGTATTGATTTTTTTCATTAAACAATCTTTTGGCTCCATTGATTTTTCTTCTGCAGATTCTTATTTTTGATTTTATTGATTTCTGCTCCTATTTTTGTTAATCCTTTTCATCTGCTTGCTTTAGGCATAAATTTATTTCTCTAATTTCCTAAGGTGGCAGTATAGGTAATTGATTTTAGATTTCTTCTATAGCATATGTAATTGTAGCTATATATTTGCTTCTATGTATTACTTTTACTGAATCTCACAATTTTAGTATGTTATATGTTCATTTGGTTCAAAATGCTTTGTTTTTAAGACTTCTCTGACTAACATGTTAAGAGGGAGTGGTTTAATTTCTACATGTTTAGGGGTTTTCCCGTTATCCTTTCTTGCTGATTTACAGTTTAATTCTACAGTGATCAGACAAGATATTATGCTTCATGTTATTTATTTACTTTAATTTAATTAATTAATTAATTAATTAATTAATTTTTGCAGTATTTTTTGGCCGGGGCTGGGTTTGAACCCTCCCCTTCTGGTATATGGGGCCAGCATCCTACTCCTTTGAGCCACAGGTGCTGTCCTTTATTATTGATTTGTTTTGAGACAGAGTCTCTCAAGCTGTCACCTTGAGTAGAGTGCTGTGACATCACAGCACACAGCAACCTCAAACTCTTGGGCTTAAGCGATTCTCTTGCCTCAGCCTCCCAAGTAGCTTGGACTACAGGCACCCACCACAATGTTTGGCTATTTGTTGTTGTTGTTGTAGTTGTCATTGTTTTAGCTGGCCTGGGCCAGATTCGAACCTACCAGGCTCTGTGCATGTGACTGGTGCCCTACCCTCTTAGCTACGGGTGCCACCTATATAATTTTAAACTAGTTATAGAGTGTTTTATGGCATGGAATGTGGTCTGCCTTGGTGGATATTTCATGCAAATTTGAGAAGAATTGTTGCTCTGATGTTGTTGAATGGAGTACTCTATACATGTCAATTAAATGCATTTAGTTAATGGTGGTGTCACCTTCAACTATATATCTTATCTGTCAATTACTGTTTTTGGCAGAATTGGGACCAAAGACCCCATTCTTAGCAAGGGGAAACACCCCCAGAAAGAGGAAAAAATAAAGAAATGAACAGAGCAAGACAGAATAAGGAAAGGTGAGCTAGTTTATCTTTAAACCAGCCGTGAAATTTCTTATCTGAGCAAGTTTCCTTCTTTTCCTAGAAGCCTGGTTTGTAGGGGATACAGCTTGCAAACACCTCTGCTAGGTCTCTGAACACTCTGAAGAAACAATGGCCACTGAGGAAGCTGTGTGCAAGGCCTGGCAAGAAATATTAGGGCATTTCCTGCCCAGTTAACAGTCCAAGCAAATACCCATTGTGGAGATTTGTATTTGGCCAGGGCACAGATCAAGGGAACAGCTCAAGCCCTGAAATACAAATAAGAGCCTTTATATCCTTTATCACAGAGGAAGATCCTTTGTGGTGGAGATCAGAGAAAAATTCCTCTGTCCCACCGATTGTTCAGAAGAGATTGACACCAGTGACATTTCACTCCACAGTGAACTTGCGGGACTAACATCCCCCTAGGAATCTTGACCACAGACAGGAGGCTACCTCCACACAGGTTCAAGTTCCAGATTTCTCAAGGCTACTCAGACCCTTAAACGTAATGATTATAGAAACAATAGAATATTCTTGCTCAGGGAAACAGCTGATGTCTTTGTTCCCTTCCTCAGCTTACCCTCTGGGTTAAATGAGCAAATAGCTTTCAATAAAAATGGAGTGGAAGAAACAGTCAGGTACCACCACTGTGAACCCCGCAAGCTAGCAGTGGTCCCCTGTGCTCCCACCTTTGGAAATTCTATTCTGCACGTCTTGTCTTTTTGTCTCTCGTGGCTTTTTCCTTTATTTCTCTTAAGTTGATTGCCACCAGCTCCACAGGTCTTAAAGGACCCTGTCCCCGGGGAAGGTCTCCTGCAACTGTCTGATCTATTAATTGCTGAAAAGGGGTGTTGTGAGTCTCAAACTTTGATAATAGATTTCTTTATATCTCCTTTCACTTCTGTCAGTAAAGTGTCACATGCTTTGACACTGTTGTTAGTTTCATATACATTTAGACTAATTTTACCTTCTAAGAGCACTGACCCCAGATAGAACATCGGGTGAACTTCAGGGATCTTCACTTTGAAAACCAGGTGGACTGGGTATATGCCCAGTAGAGGAATTACAGGATTGAATGCGGTGCCTCTTACAAGGGTAAATGTGAAACTCGATGAATGTGGAATGTAAATATCTTAGCACGGTAACTAAGAAAATGCCAGGAAGGCTATGTTAACCAGTGTGATGAAAAATGCCCAACAGTCTGTGAAGCTAATGTATGATGCCCCATGATCATATCAATGTACAAAGCTATGATTTAATTAAAAAAAAAGGAAAAAAAAAAGAAAAAGAAAACCAGGTGGAGTTCCTGGAAGTAAAACCCATAAATTCTGAGCCACCCATCAAAACTGTGGTCTCTAGGAGTTTCTTACTTTCATTTTAATTCATAGTCAGTAATAGAAATTCATCACAATTACTGATGAAGTATTCTGACAAGTTTGACTCCTAGGTGTCCCTCTGGGTAGGCAGATCTGATTGTCTTTCTGGAAGAGCCTGGCTTTCCAGATTCTGGGGCTGATTTGATGTGCAATTTCAGGGCTCTGATACATCTTGGATTGTGTATTTTTGATTTGTTCATCTTTTTCTCTTACGGTAAAGATGGGGGTGATAACTTTCATGCTCTTCCTATGCGTGGCTAAACAAAGAAGCCTATAGTTTAACTAGTTATATTTATAATTTTCATTGAAATTTTAAGAATTTCAGAGACAAAATGTTAATTTATTTCTGGAAACTATTTTTATTAGACACCATAGTGTGTGTTATATGTAGATTTTATTTTATCTTAAATGTTATATTACTATTATTCTATGTTCTGATTCCTCAATTACTAAGATATATTTTTGTCACAATGTTTGTAATACATATCTATGTATCCTTAAATGCATTTTAACAAGTGTATCTTAATTCTTTATGTCTATATTTTTTCATGTTATTTATTGAGTTGCCCCATTCATTATATCCTTGATTAACAAATGAACCAAAAATAATAAAGGGATACATTTGAGGGACAAATTTAATTTTGCCATGGCGCCTGTGGCTCAACAGAGTAGGAGGCCAGCCCCATATGCCAGAGGAGGTAGGTTCAAACCCAGCCCTGGCCAAAAAAAAAAAAGCAAATTTAATTTTGCAAAGATATATTTGCTAGCTATATGTATAAGTTCAAAATTTTATCTCTGTCCTAAGTAATCTATACATGCCTCAAATGTTAATAATAATTTATTCAGTTTTATTTCATTTGGATTACAGTTTTATTTTTAATTTATTGATCGATGAATTTATTTACATTCTTTCTTTCTGCCTGTATAATCTTTCTCTTGAAAGAATTGAATTGAATCAATTCTTTCATGATTTTTAAAAATACTTTATTTTAACTTAACTTAAATCTTTGATTCAAATACTACAAAGCATATTTGTACTTACTATTTTTCTTTTTAATAATATTAATGTTTTAAAATTTAAGTCAAAGCATCTTGTTGGTTTATTTTATACAATTTGAAATGTAATGTATAAATGCTAACTTTTTGACCTAACAAAATTAGTTTTGTAACATTTTATGAGTAATAAAAATAATAATTTTTCAGTTTTTAGTGGATAACACTTAATATAAGTAATTTGCATGAATGTGCGTAAATGATTATTGGTATAGTTTAGATACTCTACATGCCTATTTTTGCTTTTGAACTATTTTAAGCTTTCTTTGATTTTCAAGAATCATTTTTGTCAATGGCGAGAGGTGCGAGTCCAGTTTCAATCTTCTACATGTGGTTAAACCAGTTCTTCCAGCACCATTTGTTAAATAGGGATTCCCCCCACCCCCAGTGTATGCCTTTGTTAGGCTTATCAAAGATCAAATGATGATATGTCACTAGGTTCACGTCTCTATACAATTCCATAAATCTTTGTCTCCATTTTTGTATCGGTACCATGCTGTTTTGATCACTATAGATTTGTAGTATAATCTGAAGTCTGATAATGTGATACCTCCAGATTTGATATTATTTCTGAGAATTTTATTGGCTATTTTTTTTTCTTGTTCCATATGAAACAAAGTACTATTTTTTCAAGTTCCTCAAAGTATGACATTGATACTTTTATGGGGATTGCATTAAATCTGTAGATTGCTTTGAGTAGTATGAACATTTTACCAATGTTGATTCTTTCCAGCCACGAGCATGGTATGTTCTTCCATTTGTTAACATTTTCTTCTATTTCTCTTCTAAGGGTTTCATAGTTCTCTTTATAGAGATCTTCCACATCCTTTTTTAGATATATTCTCAGGTATTTCATCTTCTTTGGAGCTACTGTAAAAGTCATAGAGTCTTTGATTTTATTCTTGGCTTGACTGTTAATGGCATATGTAAAGGCTACTGATTTGTGAGCATTGACTTTGTATCCTGAGAAGCTGCTATAGTCCTTGATCACTTGTAAAAGCTTTGTATTTGAGTCCCTGGGGTTTTCCACGTATAAGATCACGTCTTCCACAAAGAGTGAGAGTTTGACTTCCTCTGTGCCCACTTGCATACCTTTGATCTCCTTCTCTTCTCTGATTCAATTGGCTAGGACTAGGGGCACTATGTTGAATAGCAGTGGAGACAATGGACACTCTTGTCTAGTTCCAGATCTGAGTGAAAATGCTTTCACTTTTACTTCTATCAATATGATATTGTTTATTGGTTTGTTGTAGATGGCCTCGGTCAGTTTAAGAAATGTCCCACTTAAGCCTATTTTCTTAAGTGTTCTTACCAAGAAAGGATGCTAGATATTATCAAAAACCCTTTCTGCATCAATTGAGAAAATCATATGGTCTTTGTTTTTGATTTTATTTTTGTGGTGAATTATAGTTATGAACTTATGTATTTGAACCACCCTTAAGTTTCTGGGATAAAACCCACTTGATCATGATGTATAACTATTTTAATGTGTATTCTGCTTGCTAAGATCTTATTGAATATTTTTGCATTGATATTCATTAATGACATCAGTCTTTAGTTTTCTTTCTTTCTTTGTTCCTTTCCTGGTTTGAGAATCAGGGTGATATTTGCTTCATTGAATGAGAATTGGGAAAGATTCCTTTCTTCTCTATATTTTGAAATAGATTATGAAATGTAGGAACTAGTTCCACTTTTAAGGTTCGATAGAATTCTGGTGTGCAACTACCTGGTCCAGGGCTTTTCTGGCATGCTTCTGGTCCATTTCCTCAACATTTTCATATTTCTTGGAATAGAGTTTTTGGTAATTGTCATTGAGAATTTTTTGTATTTGTGTGGTATCTGTTGTTTGTTTTTCCCTTTATCATTTATGATTGAAGTTATTAGAGATCTTAATTTTCTGTTTCTGGTTAGTCTGGTCAAAAACCTTTGATTATCAATTATTACCAAATTAATTGATTACCCAGATTAATCAATTATTAATTTTTTCAAAGAAACAACTTTTTCCCCACCTGATCATCTGAATTATTCTTTTATTATCAATTGCATTTAATTCTGCTCAAATTTTGGTTATTTCTTTGCTTCTGCTGTCTTTGGGGTTGGATTAGTGTTCATTTTCCACGTGCTTGAGTTGTTTCATTAGGTTATTGATTTGCTTTTTCTTTTTTCTTTTTGAAAGTACCTAGTGCTATGAATTTTGCTTTTAGCACTGCCTTTGCCATATTCCACAGGTTTTGATAGTTTGTGGCTTCATTATAGTTTTATTCCATAAATCTAATTATTTTCTTTTTTATCTCACCTTTTAATCAGCTGTCATTCAGTGTAAGGTTATTTAGTTTCCATGACTTTCTTTGAGTACGAAGATCTCTGTTGCTGTTGAGTTCAACTTTTATTCCATGATGGTCTGAGAATATACAGGAATAATTTATATTCTTTTCAATTGGTTGAAGTTAGACTTGTGTCCTAAGATATGATTACTTTTGGAGGATGATCCATGTGTTGATGAGGAAAATGTGTATTCTATTTTGTCAGTATGAAATGTTCTGTACATGCCTGTTAAGTCTATTTGTTCTGGGATGGTGTTCAAGTCCATTATTTCTTCATTTAGTTTCTGCTTGTAGGATCTTTCTAGTACTGCCAAAGGAGTACTAAAAGCTTCCACTATTATAGTGCAGGAAGATATCGTATTGTTCATCTCATTTAGAATTTGTTTTAGTAGATGACAAGCATTCAGGTAGTGTGTAAATGTTCATTATTGAAATCTCTTCATGTTGTATGCTTCCCCTGACAAGTATGTAGTGTTCACCCTTGTCTTTCCTTATTTTTGTTGGTTTAAATCCAATTGTATCTGCAAATAAGATTGCAACTCCTGTTTTCTTTTGATTTCTATTTGCATGGATTACTGTTTTCCATCCCTTCACCCTGAGTGTTGTTTTATCCTTCGAGGTTAGTTATGTTTCTTGGAGACAAGAGCTATCTGGCCTGAGCTTTTGAGTCCATTCAACTGCCTGTGCTCTTGAGAGGAAAATTCAAGTCATTCACATTTATTGAGAGAATTGATAGATAAGGTAGAGTTTCAGTCATCTTGTTTCTAGGAGTTCTGGAGCTTGTTTTTATTCCTTTCATTATTGTGGAAACTAGGCTTTGTTCTTTAATTTCTGGATATGTTTACTTTGGTCCATGGTGGTGGACCATCATGTTGGTCCTTATGAAGAATGGATCACTACTTCCTGCAGAGCAAGTCTGGTTATGGCAAATTTCCTCAACTCAGTAAATATTTGGAACTCAGTAAAATATTTGCTTTCTCCATCACAAATGAAACTCACTTTAGCAAGATAAAGAATCCTGGGCTAAAAATTTTTTTGGTTAAGAAGGTTAAAAGTCAATGACCATCCTATTCTGGTGTGAAAAGTTTCATCTGAAAGATCTGCAGTCATTCTTATATTTTACCCTTTCTAGGTAAGATTTTCCTTATGTCTGGCTGCTTGCAGAATTTTCTCCTTCATATTAAACTTTGCCAAAGTTCATTACAATGTGCTTAGGAAATATTTTGTTAGGATTGAGCCATGCTGGGGTTCTGAAACTATCTAATATTTGAATTTCTGTGTCTCTCACAATGCTTGGGAAATTTTCTACCATAATGTCTTGGAGTAAAGAATTTGTGACTTTAGGACCATTCTCTTGTTCTTCAGTAATTCCTAAAATTTCCATGTTTGATCTTTTGGAATGATCCAATAACTCTCTCAGGTAATATTTTGGCTTTTTTCTACTTTTTTCTTCCCCTTTGAATACTTGAGATAGTTCAAAAGTCTTGTCTTCACTTTCTGAAATTCTTTCTTATCCTTGTTCAACTCTATTACTGAGGGTCTGTATTTCATTTTAAAGCTCCTCAAATGCCTCTTTCAATTCCTTAAGCTCTGCTGTATTATTTTTCATTATGTCCATATCCTTGGTGACTTTGTCTTTGAATTCATTGATTTCCTGAGACAACTTTTGAACTCTTTCTTGGATTTTTATTTCCATTTCCTCCTCTATTCCAGTCATCCTATGTACTGTCATATTCTCAATTCTATTTCTGACATTTCAGCAACTTCTCTATGGATGATATTTTCTGTTGTATCGCCTTTGTAATCTCTTGTGGGAGTTGATCTGCTCTGATTTTTTGTAATGCCAGAGTTCTTCTACTGGGTCCTTCTTCTGAGTATTTTCAGCTTAAAAAAAAAAAAAAATATATATATATATATATATATATATATGTATGTATATATATATTCATTATAGTTTTTTAATCAAATGATAGCTTGTCCCTTAATGATTATTGAGAGTTAATCTAATTGGGAACCTTCAGGAAAAATTGTACTAACCTATTTGGCAAATAAAACTGAGGAGTCATACTGGAAAGAGGCCCCAGATAATGGAGCTAAACACTCCTTCGCCAATGAGCTGGGGCTTATCATGGTGGCTTTTCCCTTACAGCCTTTCAATGGTCCCTGTCAGGACTTCAACCAGAGATTCTGAGGGCTGGCTCTGTGAGGTAGTGCAGCCTGGCTTGGTCTTGGTGTTAGACTGTCCTCTACACAATCCTAAGGAGGTAGAGTCTTTGTTGGACAAAGATACAAATACCTACAGCCACGCCTCCTGCCAGCAATAACTGAAGAAGGGGAATCTGCAGACAGACCTGCTGTATCCACTCCTCACTGCTGCAACTCCCACAACCACTCAAAGAAACTCAAAGAAGTGGTGACCCTGCGGTCCCAGACAGCCATGACAGGAGAAGGATAGTCCCTGAAAGACTCTGGTTAAGAGTTCTAGTCAAACTTGCTCAGGCAGCACCAGCAATACCTCAGACACTCTCCAGGTGGTGAGATAACAGAAATCTGTGAATAGATCTAAGAGTCAAGATCTGGAGAAGGGTCTTTTCTGGAGAAACAGGGAGTCAGAAAAATTCACCCCTCTACCTACCAAAGTTAGCACTGTGGCATCACTGTTTCCATGCTGCAACTGAGCAGCCTACACAATACCCTCCTCCTATCATGAGTCTTGCTTTAATTTTTGTATATTTACTTTCAACTTCTGGTTAATTTTTATTTTAATTATAATTGTTATTTGTGATCCAAAACTGAATTCTGTTCCATTTAATATTTGTGTTTATCAAAAATAATCCATCATATGCATTATGCTTACATTTACTGAAACCAGAGACATATTTGCTGCAATTTTCATCTTTAATTACATCGTGCCTTTGAGTTTTGTACCACTAAGTTTCTCTATATCTGCATAGAGATAACATTTAGTTATCTTTATATTTTTATTTTTTGATAATTTTTCTACTTGTTTGAACAATTTTAATATATTTTAGTGACTCTAGTGAATCACTAAAATGCCAAATTAATTGGCATTTCCAACTTTTTCTTAAGTTAAAACCAGAATTGTTCATACCCATAGTGTTTAAATAGAAAATTAGCAAACTCACAATCTCTTTATCAGCTCTCATTTCTCTTCACTACCTGAATCTAATTGTGGTATTATTTTTAGTCAGCTTTTATACCAAAAGGCATTAAAACTTTCAACTTATAGTTACTACTATTTAAATTCACTCCTGTGAATAGGTGTATGTGGATTCCCTGTAATTGTCATCTCTATCACTCATTTTCATGACTGTGTGGCTTTCCAGGGCATCTTTGTGACAGTTTCTGGGATAGTTTTGGCTCAACTCACCTTTACTATTTTAGAAACACTTAATATTTAAACATGGTTAAGGAGAAAAGTGCCATTTGAGTCTTTGTCAATTGCTGATTCCAGCCTTCATTGAAATTTCTCTCCTGAGATAGCAGCAACTGTGGGAAGGCAGGTGGGAGGCTGATTGCTTGATTTGTGGTTCTTTTTCTTCGAATCAGCACCATGAGTTCATCTATCATTCATTTGGGTACTTTTGTGAGATGCTGACAAATTGAAAAGGGTATCACACATGACAGACATTACCAGGCAGGAGCAATGCTAGCTGGGCCAACCTCATAAATTCCACAGATGATGCGAGGCATGATTTGGAGGGGTGGCTGCCGCCCCTGGAGCTGGAGCAGTGTCATAAAGAAATGGTACCACCCAGGGTTTATTGAAAAACTATGTATCAGGTGCAGGTAATTCATGTGGATTTTCAGAAATCCTCAGAGTTAACAATCAAGGTTAGTCTGACAGATGTGGAAACCATAGATTAAGTAGGTGCTTCCATGACTTATAAAACCAGCGTATGGTGCCCCATGATCGCATTAATGTACACAGCTATGATTTAATAATAAAAAAAAGACCACTTGACACATTTTCTTAGTTATTGTACTAATACATTTACATTCCACATTTACTAAGTTTCACATATGCCCTTGTAAGATGCACCACAGGTGTAATCCCACTAATCACCCTCCCTCTGCCCCCCTCCCCCCTCCCTACCCTCCCTTTTCCCCTTCCCTATTCTTAGGTTGTAACTGGGTTATAGCTTTCATGAATGAAACTAGTGTATGGTGCCCCATGACCACATTAATGTACACATCTATGATTTAATTAAAAAAATAAAAAGAAATAAAAAGATAAAGGAAGTATGTGCTTCAATATGTCATAAGTTAATAGACTTAATGTCAAAACCTAGATTCAAATTAGGTTTGTGACTTTCTAAATTCAGAGCTGATAATATTTTCACACTGACATAGTGTTTTCTTACATCAGTTAACATCCTGGGATGGGGAGCCGCTTCAGCAGACTGAGGGAGTAAAGCAACACAGGTACTTTCCTGTGTTTAAGCAAAGCCTGAATGCTGGAGTGGTGTTCTTGCAAAATAAATGATGTGGGTAAAAGTGGATATAAGGACAAGACCATTAGCCAAATCACAACACACTAGTAATGCAGGGAAGGCTAACAAGTAATTAAATAATGATAGCAATGTAGAGGATTATGAAAATATTAAAAAATTTAAAAACCCTTACCTGTATCTCTTGAACTAAAGTAACATACGTATAATGCTTAGACAGTGTTCTAATTATGACTGTTAAGATAGCAAATAAATACTATTTCTCTGATAATTCACAATGCATTAGAAGATGCTGGCACTGAAAAACTGCAATGTTTTTGAAAATCAGTTTTTTTCACTGCCGTTTCTTTGGTTGCCTGGGTTATTAGAGTCAGGCTTAAGTGAAGAAGTCTTTTGAAAAGACAAAATGTTCAGAAAATTTTATTTTTAATTCACGTATGGAAAAGAAAACAGTGCTCGCTTCAGCAGCACATCTACTAAAATTGGAAGGATACAGAAAAGATTAGCATGGCCCCTGCACGAGATGACACGCAAACTCCTGAAAAAGAAAACAAAGCTAGGTTTTCAAAAAAAAGTCCCAAATGATAATTGAAAAATATATTTAACTATTAATCTAGGAAGAAAATTAAATCATGAAAGGTAGAAATTCAGGAAGATCCGGAAGAAAGGAGCACTATTGGCAATTAATTATTGATTTGTTTGTTTACTTAAATTTATTTTATTTTATTTCAAAGGAAAAGCCACATACCTAAGTAGAAAAATGCTCTCTTAATTTGAGAAGTTGCTAATTCCATAAGCATGTAAAAGTCTGTTTCCAAAATTATGTATTGCTTCAAGGGAACTGTTTGAACTATGGAAATAAACAGGGTTTTATGGCTAATTAACATACGAAGATTTATCAACATTGAGTAAGTTTCAATAGTACCAAAGTGTAATTTCTGCTGTATCCTATTGGTCAAAACAAGTCCTGAGATCAGGTTTTAATCATGGGCAATGAGAGCCCATTTCTTGATTTCTTGGTGGCAGAAATGGCTAAATCCTGTTGCAAAAATCTGTATACAGGGGGCTGGAGTGAATTGCCATGGTCATCTTTGCAAACAATCTACTATAATCAATGAGTGCTTGAGAATTATTTGTGTTTTTATGCACCTGGGCAGTTGTTCTAAACTCCCAAAATTAGGCAATAGAAAAACATGGTAAAAGCAATTCTTATTAGTAGACAATATTTTTAGAGCAATTTTTAGTTAAAACACAGCAACACTGGAGAGAAATTACAGAAATTTACTACCTCACCCACAGACTGCCTCCCCCACTATCTGCACCCTTAGCACAGTGGTACATTTGTTGAAGACTTACATTGGCACTTCTGTATTTCTCCAAGTCCAATGTTTACATTAGGGCTAACTCTTATGTTGTATATCCTGTGGGTTTAGACAAATATATCATGACCTGCATCCGGCAGTACAGTGTTCCATATGAGTGTCACTGACCCAAACATCCTCAGGGCTTCACTGCATCACTCACTTAAAATAGTTCCTAAAAAAATCTTTAAGGTACAAATGTCATTATCCAGCACTAATCCGACCTTAAGGGACATGGTCTATATGTGTATCATTTTTCAGGTTCCTTGAAACTAAGAGATCAGAGAAACCTGTAATGAAAATCATTTGTTTACACAGCACAAGAGGCAGCCACACGTGCACACACACATACACACACACATCTGTCATTAAAAAATTAAAAACATGCATTAAAAATGCTACATTATGCCCTTTCAGAAATATAATTTTGGATGGCTAGAATCATGAGAAAAGCTCTTACTATTTATTGGCCATGCAGGAACACCTGCTCAGGTCACCCACCTATCACAAGCTCTCACCAGTGGTTTGGGGCTGGGGTGGTGGTGGTGGTTGCATGTTCTTTCACTGTGGATGGCAGGGTCAATTCAGGACAGTTTCCTAATACTCAGGGCCCACTAGCTGTATAAATCACCTGTCCCCTATCCCTAGTTTTTCTGAAAGTGAAACTAAAAGGAATTATGTCCATCAAGGCACACTCAGTCACAGACATTTTGTCTGGGCACAGATTGCTTTGTAGGGAAAGAGATTTCTTGTTCAGCATTTTAACAATAATGGACCACTATGCCCACCTTGGATGTGTGCAGTGTGGATAGTCCCTGTGAGATAGGGCACACCCCACAACCCGTGAATTACCTGTATTTCCATGTGGAAGTTTATTCTGATGTCTGCAATCCCTAAGTGCAATGCTCACACTTAATATAAAAATGTAGATCCCTGGTTAGGTTCAGTTTTAAATGCAAGGAGATAACCGGGAAACAAAAAGAGGAAACATACTCCACCACAAAAATAAAACTGAAAAGAAATCTCCCTCTCAGTAAAAATTTATCTGACAGTCTTAATGAAAGAACTGCACAGATTTTGATAGTGTTTTCTGCTATCTTCTTGTCTTTGAGATTGGTTTTATTTGGATGAAACAGTCATTTTATCTTTGTTTCTTTGCATTTTAATACTTTACTTTTCCTGTCAAGCACAAACCTGTAATAAGGGAGGGCAGTGTTAACGCCTATAATTTTCAATTTCCTTGAAGCGTTCTCTCATTGAGGTGAGATTTATTAGGAGCAAAAAGACAGATTTTTGGATTAAAAACAAAATTTTCTAAAATAACCTTTCTGTCCTTAGTTACACAAGTTTGCAAACACCTTTGAAGAGCCGAAATTGTGAGTTTGAATCCAATAAATAGAGTAGGGAGTGTTAGAAATGATGCATATTTTGTGTGAACTGCATTACGCAGTTCATTCTGGATAGATGAGCCCACTCGGTGCCCCTCTGCATCCCTGTCCTCTGTAGTACAGTCACACAGCCTGTAAATCGGGTTATTTTTTCACCTTGTCATATCCCTAGCACCCGAAACTCCAGGAATTATTAATTGAGTAAATAAGTTACTCAAGTCCTCCATTCCCCACCCGTGTGGGAGCCTGACTCAGGTACACTTGTCTTTTTCCTCATCTTATCAGCTTGTTCTTTCAAAATCTGTACGTGTTCCTCACCTCAAGCTCACCTGTGGGGAGAGGCATTAGGGTTAGGCAGAGAGGCCGTCTCCCCCGCTGAATCACTGTATTGTCTGAATTTGTGGTGTGTTCCCTCTTGCCCTTGTTGAAAGGCATCTCACCTTGCACTGGGCTCCTGGGAATTCCAATTACATAGTGACCTTGTACAAACCTGCTCAAATTCTGGGCTAGTGATGAAGGCCAACTATTCCTGCTGGTGACCCCCATCTACAAGGACCAGCCTGATCTGAATCCAGACTACACGGGTCCTGAGCACACGGGGCTCGCAGCACACACCTGCCCCACGGGGACAGGTGCACCTGGTCTCACGAGGTGCAGGACACGCAGCAGCTCCCTCAGATGTCCCCTCCCTGTTTCTACATCCCAGGCAGCTCCATGCCTGCCTTCCCCTACTCGTCCCATCACGCACTGCTTAGGTGACAAATAATCGAGACCCCAGCAGACTTGGGACAAACCGGGAATGAATCCCTTTCACTCAAATCCCTTTCTCAAAAAGATACTTTGTCTCCATCTCTCTGTCTCAGGGCTTCTGTCCACACCAGCGGCTGACCAGCTACTGCCATGATAGCGGGCTGGGCAGGCCACTGTGCCCGGCGCCACTTTGCCAGGCACCCCGGGCGGTGGCGCGCTTCGCTTCTCCACATGGAAACACCTGCTAACCTCGCTTTGCTTCCTGCGCCTTGGGGTCTCGGCTGAAAGGGAGACGCAAGGAATTCCACGGAACAGTGTCTGAAACAGAGGCAAGCGCGCGCAGCCAATCGGTGCTTTGTGATTTTTTTTTTTTCTAGTTTTCAGATTTGAAGCATTTATGCTTAAATCGAGTTTTGAGATATTCTTAAGTTATATTGACATTTTGCTCAATTTAAAAAAATAAGCATTTTCTCTTTGAATGTTGGATTTGAAGTGCCTTAAAATGTGTCAGACACATTCAGGGAAGGTATGGAAGCTGAGGATTGTATGTAAAAAGAAATTTACAGAAGTTGCTTACTTCAAAGAATACATACCAGGATATGGAGAGGAAGCATCTTCCATTGCTCCTAAATTTTTAAATAGCCATAAATTCGGTGTTTTACTTTCAACTTATACTATCAAAGGAATAATAAATATTGGCTCAGTGTTTTTAAATGTAATGGGAATTTAAAGGAAGATGGAGCTCTAAATGCTTTTAAAGTAAATGAAAGTGGAAACTACACCAGGCAGCTTCCTTTTTACTGGAAGGTGCGTGTGAAGTGATCACCTTCCTCAGCAATTTTGTTTCTAACACATGTTAAGAAAACCAAAAAGTTTGAATTATGACAGTAGAAAGTTTCCACTATTGTTTCTATTAGGTCAGTGTGGACACTTTGGATAAAATGAAATTAAACAAAAGTCTGGCACATTTTTATATCTGTTACCTGTGTGTCTTTTTTTTTTATTATTAAATCATAGCTGTGTACATCAATGCAATCATGGGGTACAACGTTCTGATTTTATATACAATTTGAAATATTTTCATCAAACTAGTTAACATAGCCTTCTCAGCATTTTCTTAGTTATTCTGTTAAGACATTTATACTCTACATTTAGTAAGTTTCACATGTACCCTTGTAAGATGCACCCTAGGTGAGGTCCTGCCAATTACCCTCCCTCTGCCCATCCTTCCCCCTCCCTCACCTCCTTCTCCCCTTTCCCCATATTCTTGGGCTATAATTGGGTTATAGCTTTCATATGAAAGCTATAAATTGGTTTCATAGTAGGGCTGAGTACATTGGATACTTTTTCTTCCATTCTTGAGATACTTTGCTAAGAAGAATATGTTCCAGCTCCCTCCATGTAAACATGAAAGAGGTAAAGTCTCCATCTTTCTTTAAGGCTGCATAATATTCCATGGTGTACATATACCATGATTTATCAATCCATTCATGGATTGATGGGCACTTGGGCTTCTTCCATGATTTAGCAATTATGAATTGGGCTGCAATAAACATTCTGGTGCAAGTATCTTTGTTATAATGTGATTTTTGGTCTTCTGGATATATACCTAGTAGGGGAATTGTAGGATAGAATGGCAGATCTATTTTTAGATCTCTAAGTGTTCTCCAAACATCTTTCCAAAAGGAATATATTACTTTGCATTCCCACCAGCAGTGTAAAAGTGTTCCCTTTTCTCCACATCCACACCAACATCTCTGGTTTTGGGATTTTGTGATGTGGGCTAATATTAACTGAAGTTAGATGATATCTCAAAGTAGTTTTGATTTGCATTTCTTTGATGATTAAGGATGATGAGTATTTTTCATATGTCTGTAGGCCAGGTTTCTTCAGAGAAGTTTCTCTTCAAGTTTTTTACCTTTAAAAAAAAAAATTTATATTTATATATATTTATTTAGGTCTTTGCTTCTTTTTGAGCTGAGTTATTATTTTTGCTCTTGAGTTGAGTTCGTACATACTTTGACTATATCCAATGCATAGTTTGAAAT